>JAQGAT010001574.1:0-13027 GCA_034687845.1 Pantelozetes paolii
TGACTTATAAAATAAAGTTTTACTAAAACTAATAGATCTGTCGGTGAAGTGAAACATTGAAATCTCATTTCTCATTAGTCTATATGAGCTCTGCATATGAGCTCTGCATTACATCACTTACATGTAATACATGTAAAAAGAGAAGATGTTATTCAATTGTGCTGATTAGTGATTAATTAGTAAATTACCAACATCATTTAATTATATATTAAAATAGTTCGTCTCCTTTATCCACGACTTAGAAGACTCGAGTAGATTGACCTGGCTTATCCTGGTTTACCCTGGCTTATCTTGGTTTACCCTGGCGTATCCTAACTTACCCTACCCTTTGGAGGATTGATTCTATCATTCATTGGTTGAGTAATGAGTGCCTAATGTTGTGAATGATTGTAATCACTGACAGATTTTTTTATCAATTTATAGATTTAAAATATTTTTGTAATTATTAATGGATTTAAAAATAATTTTTGATTAAAATATAAAACAATTAATAATTAAATGATTTTTTCAGTTGTTTTGGACTTTAATTCTGTCTTTCGTTTAGATTTGAACACAATTTTCACTGAATTTACAAATTGTTTAAAATGTTTTCAAAAACTGAGAAAACTTTAAAAATTTTCAAAACAATTAAAGGTTTATATTGTTGTCAAACAAATCTCAATTCAATTCAAGCACTCAATCCCTAAACTCAAAACTAGCTTCAAGTGAAAGGAATGGCAGATAACTACCACTCAAATTGCCATTGGTAACATTATGTAACAGCCTGACAATTTTATTTCACATTAGTTTAGTTCATTTGAATAAATATATCCCAGACTTTCATAATAACAATTAAATTCAGTGAAATGTAAACTCAAATTAGAATTGAATGATAAAAGTGTTAATAATTTTCATGTCCTCTGAGAAAAGCGATGACTTTCACGATCGTTGAGGAAAACACAAGTCATATTAAAATATGATTTATTGTTAAGTATTATATAATATAATACAAGAAATGTATTATTTTTATGTGATTTTCAATTCAATTTAATTACATTAAACATTAATTTCCGTTTTGAGCTAATATTTAGAGGAAAGTGTAATACATAATAAGGGCTTTAAAGGGGTTTTCTGTAATTATTACACCTGTCCTCTCTTTTGCATAACTAATGTAAATGTTTATACTGTAGTCACTTTGTCGCCATCGACTGAAGCAGTGAATCATAAGAAAGGTTTTTTTTAAATTCACTTTAAAGGAAGTAATAATATTTATAATAAATGAATTTGATCAAGATAAACTTAACAATGTACCGTAACTAACTGATTATTCATTAAATTATAACAGGATACTTTAAGCTTTAGTAATAATTTTCAAGAAATGTAAATTTTATTAATAATTTGAATGAATTAAAACAAAATGACAACAAATACCTCCTTTTTATCATTAATTAAATTAATGTCAATTTATTTGTGAATAAGATTTTGAATTATTTTTGTGTAAAGACTGTAAAGAAATAATAATTAAGTTTTGAATGACTTATAAAATAAAGTTTTACCAAAACTTATAGATCTGTCGGTGATATCAGATTATTAAGCACTTCTCATTAAACTGAGCAAGGCAATTCTTCCAAAAACATTTCACTTAGGATGGTACACCAGTGTAAACTAGTGTTTACCAAATTCCGGATGTTTAAGTGCTTACTGTTGTGAATATCACTGACAGATATTTTTAATATAAATTATTTCATTATTTATGACTAAAATGTATTCAAAACTAACAGTTTTTTAAGATTTTGAGTTGAGTTTTGACTTTTTTTGGGGAAAAATATTTTAAATTGTTATCAAATCTAATAATTTCTATAACTTTATCACAATTTCATAAATATTTATAACTTTTGAAAACAATAATAAAAGATTTAAAATCAATTTAGAGATAATCTTTGGATTATATCATTGATGATCAGATAAAAAATAGTTATCTAATGATTGACCATTTTTTATACATTCATCTCTCTGTGCATTCACTCCCTGTGCCTTAACTTTTGTTAATAAATCAAAGTTTTAATAAATTATTTATTTGATCTCAGTTTCTGAGATAAACATTTAAATATCAAATTCATTGATCAGAAAAATGATAAACAAATCATTATTTTAAGGAAAATATAATACTTTTTTGATGACATATAATGTGAAACTAAAGGACGGGTAGATTGGAAAGGATAGAGAGGTTTAGTGAATCTGTTTTCAAATTATTAATCAATGAAATCACTGCTTAAAACCCAAACGTATTCTGATGTCAGAAATTGATTTAATTATTCACTGATTTTATTTTTATTTAACTTTTCAAACCTAAAGTAGGGGTTAACCAGAGGAAAATCCAAACAAACAATTACCACCCTGTGCTCAGTGACTTGATTAAGCGTTCAGAGAGTCATTCCTTAAGGCCTTAATTAAGGGGAGAAATAATTATAAGATTTTTTCATAAGTAAAATATTTCTTTAAAGGAAACGTGAAATCATTGCTTAAAAACAAAAGCAATTTATTATTTAATTGTTTATGAATTCATTCATTCGTTAAAGAAATTGATTTTTTTTGCTTCAATTTATTACTGCTTTTCTCGATTGGCCTAAAATTGTGTAATATATTGAGAGATACGGAAAATAAATATGAAATATTTGGGGCTTTTGTTGATTTCAACGGAAAAGTAAAACAAGTTTTTTATAGTGTTAGAGAACATCCAGTTTTAAGTCAGACCTTCAAATCTGAAGCACTGGAAACTGAACGGTATTTTTGTGATCAAAACAACTTTTACCTTAAGTTATGGAAAGTTTTGGTTCTGTTCTGTCTGTCAATCGTTATAACCTGTGATCATGTGTTGAGACAAAAAACCTCTTAATGTTTCATCCATTCATTCAAATCTTGAATACTTAAGCAAATGATTGTATTTTTCTTCAATACAAGAGTGACCCGTCTTAATGTTCAACTATCTTAATTGAGTGCTATTTTCAATCAATACTATGGAAATAATTATAAAGTTATCTACCATTCCCTTAGTATTATTAAGTTTATTGCTTTTTGTATCATTTGTCGTCTTATTCTGGTTTGCACTCAAAACACTTCACTTGATTTGGAAGCACTTTTTTGCCTACTATTTCGGGTCTGGTGTTCAGTGGAAAGGTGGTCCAAATACCTGGGCAGTTGTCACTGGCGCTACTGATGGCATAGGTCTGTCCTACGCTAAGGCTATGGCCCAGAAGGGCTACAGTCTTGTGCTAATGAGTCGAAGCTCTGATAAGTTAACTAAAGTTAAGAATGAAATTCACAAACAATTCCCGATTTGTGACAAAATTATCACAATTGCTGTCGACTTCACAGAAGCAGACATTTATGACAAAATCAAAGAGCAATTGAAACAATTGGATGAAATCCATGTCCTCATCAATAATGTTGGCATCACTTATGCACACCCGGAGTACTTCACCGAAATTGAAAATCAAAGCCAATTTATCACAAATATATTTAACGTTAACTGCAATGCAATGACTCGACTCATGGCTATAGTGTTGCCCCAAATGGTGGACAGAAAGAGTGGTATTGTCTTAAATGTCTGTTCACTGTCCGCGTGCTTTCCGACACCACTTCTGGCGCTGTATTCAGCGTCCAAAGTGTTTGGCGATTATCTCTCCTGTGCTCTAAGCACTGAATATGAACACAAAGGAGTGGTCATCCAAAGTGTTTTACCCTATTATGTGTCCACAAATATGATCCGAAACCCGAAGTCCAGTTTTATGATCCCAACCAGCGATCGCTTTGTCAGAAGTGCATTGACAACTGTGGGCATAGAGTGCCGAACCTATGGCTATTTGCCTCACATTATATTTGCATTCATTACTAACTATTTACTCAAGTTTTTAATCGGAAACAATTTGAACTCAAGAATTGCCTTTCGCAGACTCAATGCCTTTCGGGAACGGTATCACATGAAACAGGAAAAGTATGCCATCGACGCTCAGAAGACAGTCTTTTCTATCAAACTTTGATTGCATTTTTGTCCCCCATTTGAAGGGGTATTAAATCTACTAAACTTTTGTATTAATTACTGTATACCATAACCCTGGTTAGCTAGTAAATTGTTTAGTATTACGTACGTGTACATTTTGTAGTATTAATTGTGTTATTAAAATAATCATCTTGCACATTCTATTTTATTTTTTTTCGACACGAACTTTTGAAATGATTTATATTTGAGTGAAATTCAAGAGAAATTTATTGAACTTTTTATAAGTCAATGAATAAATGAATTAATTTTGAAAATTTCACGGATTTTTCAATTCATTAATAATTAAAAATGTCATTCAATAAGGGAAAGGATGTCGGAGTGGAGGACAGAGATTAATTGCAATTAAAATCTGTGTGACTTTGATATTACTGTTTAAATGACACCATACCTGTGCTCACCATTTAAAAACTTAAACATTTGGCTAAAAGTGTAAATATTGTTCAAATAAATTAATTGAATAAAAAAATATGTTCAAGGTGAATTTGCAATTTCCTTATATTTCATTAATTATAAATATCAAACAAATTGTTATCAATTTTATTCAAAACTCATTCAAAATGGTTTAAAATTAATACATAATTCAAAAAAGGTTTTGACATTCAGTGCAGAAAATTGTGTGAAAACTTGCATTCAATCTGAAAATCAATTTTCAATGCCTTCACAAAAAGTCAATAAAAAGTTTTCCCAATTTTAATCATTGAATTAATTATTGCTTAAACTTTTGAATTGAAAAAAGTGTTTAAATATTGTTATTATTGTTAGAAATATGTCGTTTGAGTTCAACATTGTTTTCATTCAAGTCTTTGCACTGATTTATGTGTTTATTAATTGAAGGCATGAATATTAGTTTACATAGATTAACATACGGCGCCTCAAACGTACAGTACAATACGTAGGCCAATACCACTGCTTCCACTGCATTGCCGCAGGCGATGAATACCTGTCCAACGATTATAAATTAGATATTATATAACGTTTTCATTCAATACATACAAGACTTTCATGACTTATGGTAATAGGGTTTCGGATTCTGAAGAAGTTGTGCCAAATGGGGATAATATGGATGAGATATACACTGAATGTCAATCGACTCAATGGTTGCCACATATCACTGGACAGCAGTTTGTTTATAAGGCCAGCCCTACCGCTGGCGCACTCAAAACAGATCCACGCAATGCCTGCCGACCACAGGAGACGTATTATACCGAAAGTGATGGCAGACTCTAACGGATTGTCGATAACAGTCTCGCTCTCAGCGAAGCCATGCGAGAGGAATGGTATCATAACGGTTATCGGCATCAAAACAATCCAGATTATCCAACACACTCTCTGCAGATCAGATAATACGGACGACAAATATTTCAAATTATCAAAAAACAGTTCAATACTTACGCCACTAATGTATGGTTGGGTTTCCCGGATCAGAATAAGACCCATAATTACACCGAAAAAGTAAGGAATCATTTGATTATATGTCGCGAAGATAAAGATTCCCACCTTTTCTATCGGAAATCTAATCACAATTCACTGAAATGACCCTCAATTTAGGAAAATTGACTTTTTGTTACCTATTCTGCGGGTGAAGAAAGATTGAAGGGTTGGGCGCGTCTGCAATGCCTGCCAACACAATAGCGATGGGAACAGCAAATCCCAAAACAATCATTAATCCGATGTATGATTTACTCAATAGTTTTGATCGATAGTAGAAGAAGATTACAAAATATAAGAGCACATGGAGTTGGAAATCACAGCTCATATACCAAGTGATGTTATTACACTGTAAGGAAAGGTAGAATTCAATTATTCTTGCTCAATTGTTACCCCATATTCAAACCATATTCGAGGGATGCATCCAATTGTTAATGAATAACAGGTTAGTCCACCAACTATTATAACATGGATCAGTTACTTTATCTGTGAGATCCGGATGAAAGAGTGGCCCTGAGCCTAATAGCGGCCAAATTACGATAAAACATATCATTCCAACCGTCGGTGGAGTAAATCTAAAATAAAATAAAAACAAATTCGTAAACTTATAATTCATTAGAGAGTGAAAACACTCATACCTAAGCCAACGAAGTAAAGCATAATTGAAAATATTGATCGGATTTTTCTCAAACACCGGTAGTATTGAGTATATCGTGAGAGAACCGCTGAAGACATGAAAACAATTAGTAATTATTAAATATTTGTAAACATTTATAAAATAAGTGTAAAAATTGCTAAAAACCTAATGATATAGAAAGTGCCGACCGCTAGCCCGGCATTGATAATAAAATGAGTGGACAGGTATTGAACAATAGTGCGCACATCATTTAGTCTAAGCACTGGTGCAACCCTTTCCTTGAGCTCCGGAAACGGATGAAACAGATATACGTGTGAAATAAGTACCCAAAAAATGGACAAAACCCTCAGCCCATGGATATATTTGAATTGACCCTCTTTTGCTTTGTTCTTGTTTATCCTAAAAAGCAATTTATTGTTTTTGATGAATGAAAAACATTCAAACAATTTGACAATAAATGGCTTTTGATTTGAAGTATAAGTACTCAAAACGGTTCCGATTATTATAAGGAAAATATTAACTGAAATGATGGCTCTGTTTATGAGATAAGAGGGGAAAAATTAAAACATTATTTAATATGAGATAAAAATTATGTTTAAATTGAAACTAAAATTTTGTTTTCACTGAAAAAATGCATAAATTATTAAATTATTTCATTTAAACTAATGATTAAATTGTTTTTAACTATTGATTCAAATTTATTGATCATTTAATACATTGCTATCTTTTGACCAAATTTTAATGACTTCTTATTGACGTCTTCATAAGTGGAACAGTACTTCAACCTAAGCCTCAGGTCCAAGAATGAGGTCAAGGCTTTGATGGATTGGTGGTTAAAAAGCATAGTTTATTAAATGCAATACAAAACACATATTCAGACTTACTTTTAGTGAGAATTTCCTGCAATTCTTCATCCGTGCAGACGGAGGGCAAACAGATACCATTAGATACCGGTCCAAAGCCATCCATTTTTGCCCAGTAGTTGATAACAGACTCATAAAAATGATTTTCATATTTAGTATTATTAAGGCTAATGGTGTGAACGGGTTCGGGAGGTCTCAGCTCAAGGAAACAAAATTTACCGCCGATTTTGAACTGATTTTCACTGCTCTTAATGGCCAGACACTGGTCATAATCACCGAACTCTGAGAAAGAGCCACTCAGTAGTCCTGAAGGCCAGCGACCGCTTGAGTCCAACACTAATAATATGATTAAAGCCTTTAATTAAGTCATTCAATACTTTCCTAACATTCACTTCAATATCACAATTAATAAAATCCTCTAAAAAACTAATTTTTACATAAATTCATCAAAATTTTGATCGTTTTATAACTTTTAATAATTAACTGCAAATAAAAATTAACTCACTTTTCAGAGCCCAGTCGTCTTTAGTGGCCCTCAATAACAGACTTTCAATACTTGTCAAACATTTTGTCGATGAATTCAAACTGTTTTTAATTGAATTCAATTGAATTAAGAGTTCATTTGTCTCTGAATTAACAAAACTTTCAAATTTATCCAATATTTTGATCCATTTTTTCGTGTATTCAATGTCACTCTCATTAGTTGTCTGACAATTGATTGACTTTTGATTGATTAGAAAAATTATGAAAGTAATTAAAACACTCAAAGATTTCATGGTTTTTAACCCCTATTCCTGATGCAAACAAAACCCTTTATAAACGAGAAAATGAAACACAATTTTGAGAAACTATTAAATGACTAAAACTTTCATTAAAAGTCTATTATTTGTAAAACTTATACCAAATTCTTAGCAATAATTCAATTTTAACCGCATTTTAGTCCTGAAGTAAAGGTTTTGAATAAAAATCGTGTAAAAGATGTAAAGATTTATAACTTTATTAGCATTTGTGTCAAACTTTTGCATTCAATTAACAATAAAATCAATGATAGACTATATTTGTAATATTTTGTTTTCTGGTGCATAGTAAACTACCTTGTGCAAATTCCAGACGACCCATAAATGTCCACCATATTAATATTTTAAGAGTATTTTAATATGGTGGGCATTTATGGGTTGTCTGGAATTTGCACAAGGTAGTTTACTATGTACCAGAAAACAAATATTACAACTGTTGTAGTTGTAAAACTAACGGGGATTACACTGATAAACACTAATCCATTCCTTAATCCCTTAATTCCTAATCCAAACAATCACTTCCTCTTCGAAACACTGATTCATTACTTTGAGAGGAAAGACATTCAAGTATTCAATTGACAACAGGACTTGTTTTCAGTGAAAATGTGTTTAAGTTTTAAATTATGACAAAAATGTTGAAAATATTTATTTTATTAATGATTTCTAAGAGTTTAACCGAAAGTAAGAGTTTTGGCGAAAGAAACCTATTATTTGAGACCGACTTCAGTGTTGCGGAACAGTATGTCCTCAAAGGAGAACACGATTACATAAAAGGCATTAAATATTACTAATAATTGAAAAACTATTTCTCATTTAATCTATATATTAGTCTCTCTTATAAAGAATGTAATCATAGCTCGAAACCGATTTCCCGTATGTCTGGCCGTCGGCTGCACTAAAACTACACTCATATGTGAAGAGAAAAGCGGAACAATGATCACAACCTTCCGTTCAGTGAGCGACACCCGTCAGGCCTACTTCAAGAGCACTTTAGTCCCGGAAAGTATGATTTTGTCAGTGAATTGTCGTGAATCACACACTGCCTGCTGTTTTGAGGGTTGGTTTCCATTCACTGTTCAATCAATTCATTGCTTCAATAATTGCTTTTAATTACAGATAAGAGAAAACTGAGTGCTATTACAGTCTCTGTAAATGCCGTTCCCGTCAACTCTGTGATAGAATTACCACCAGTATTGTCATCATCTGAACCACAAAGACCTATTGTGCCACCAAGTGCTCAGATAAGTGATTCAAAACCCAATCATTCAGTGAATTCAATAAACTTTACGAAACCAACGGTGCCTTCCATTCAACCTATTATATTAATGGTGATTCCAATCATCAAACCAACACAACCTCCTAATAACTCACCACCAATACCACCGACACCTCAACCATCAACTCCAACACCACAACCAATACCAACGACCCGCACAACTACACCAAAACCTAGCGATCTGTCAACTGAGACGCCGTTCCCTAATGTCCAGTCAATTAAAACAACTTCTAAACCGCCCCCTAATGTGGGAACGACCACAACTCCATTACCGCCGCTAACAACACCAAAGCCTACTCCACAGTCCACTCCGATTAAGTTTTACCTGTTCTCTAACATATGTATGGGGCTGTTGGGCGGCGCCGGGTTTGTCGACTGCAATGGATAGACATTTAAACCCAATTCAATGTATTTATGTTTATTTAGAATTTATTTTTTCCATTCATTCCTTGTTTTGTAATAAAAATCTACTTTTAATTCAATAAAACGTTTTTTGAAAACAATTTTTCGTTTAATTTATTAATATTTAAATGTTTTTTCATTTCAATTCAAAAACTGATTATAAAAAGTGTGAATAAATATTGTTTTAAACACTTTTACACTAAAATTGATGAATAAATAATCTTGGTCTTAAATAGAAATAAGAATTTTCAATTCACCTTTCTCAGTTTAGTTTATTCTTTATATAAATATCATTTCAATGGTTTCTGATGTTAAACAGTGTTTTCACAAAAGGTTTGACTATAAAAACTGGTTTAACAAATATTTATTACAGTGAAGTAATACCAGGGTATTAGTTGTGTGTCCAACCAATAAGAGACGAGAAAAGTATGTTTTATTGAGCGCTAAGAGTGTGAAACGTGTTACACGTCATCCCAACCCCTATCCAAGTGATCCCAACCCGTATTCACCGTTTTATTGCTTTAGTCTTATATTTGATCTCAAATTTTCAAACAATTTATTTCAATTGAGTCTTAACTTAGCGTTAATATGAATGAAACCGGAGATACCGTTCCCTCAACTGAGATGCTGTCACATCTGACGCCGACTAAAGCCGACCCACACGTGTCCTATTGGTGGCGCACATACACCACCGGACCTAAGAGTGTGATCAGACCTGCTTTGGGACAAATGAAAGAATACACCTATTTCTTCGTCAGCAAGAATGGAGGTCCGGATCAATTTGAGAAGCACTGGGAGACCATATCTCAGGCCACTAAAGAGGGATTTCTTGGATATTATTCAGGACTATCTGATGACAAAGAGCTAATTGCTGTCCATTACTCAGACCCAGAAGATAGATCCAAAATTTGGGATCAATTAAATAAATACCAAATCCAAGACCTGAAGTACAAACAGAAGGAAGAAAAGGGTAAGTGTTGTGACTTTTCATTGATTTATAACTAAACACATATTTATCCTTAACTCCTAATACCCGGCCATTCATTCGCTGGTGATTTAGGCAAACAATTCAAGTACTGGACGAGGCGTGCGATCGCACCCAAGGGTGTGAAGAGACCAGAAGTGGGAGAACCCAAAGGAATCACTCATTTCTCTGTGGAGACCAACGGAGGGCCCGAAGAGTTTGAGAGTCTGTGGAAATGTATAGAAAGCGCAACACTTGCCGGAGATCTCGGACACTATTCCGCCATTTCTAACGAAGGGAATAGGATTGCCGTCCAATACGACGACCCGGTTGTGGTCAAGAAGAAAATTTATGAAACCCTCTACCAAATGGGAGTCAAAGACCAGGAATCCGATGTCATTCTCGCCGACGACTCTGACTCAGAATGAGTGACCATTTCTTGGACACAATTGGCGGCACTTGTAGTCCACAAGTGGTAATGGATTTGCATTTTATTTGAAAACAGTTTTTCAATTCATTCATTGATTTTTGTATTCAATTGTAAAACACTTTTTAATTCATTAAAACATTATTTAAAGTGTTTTTATTCATTAAAATTATAATTTTATTAAACCTTTCTCATTCAATAAATGAATTATAATTGAAAGTAGCAAGCTAAAAATAGCTATACATTAAGTAAACAATTTTTAATTAAGTTTATTCGTTCTCTATTTTTAGAAAGTAATCTTGATTAAATCTAAAACCTGAGATCAAAGTATCATTTAAATTTAAATTGGTGAAATGTTAATTCATTTCTAAATAGAGAAAATCATTTTAAGCATTTAAACCCAATTCAATGTATTTATGTTTATTTAGAATTGATTTTTTCAATTCATTTCTTGTTTTGTAATAAAAATCAACTTTTAATTCAATAAAACGTTTTTTTGAAAACAATTTTTCGTTTAATTTATTAATATTTAAATGTTTTTTGATTTCAATTCAAAAATTGATTACAAAAAGTGTGAATAAATATTGTTTTAAACACTTTTACATTAAAATTGATGAATAAATAATCTTGGTCTTAAATAGAAATAAGAATCTTCAATTCACCTTTCTCAGTTTGATTTTATTCTTTGTATGTGAATATCGTTTTAATGGTTTCTAATACTGTATTGAAATATATTTCTCATTGATATTAAACAGTGTTTTCATAAAGGGTTTGACAATAAAACTGGTTTAACATATATTTATTACAGTGAAGTAATACCCGGGTATTAGTTGTGTGCCCAACCAATAGGAGACGAGAAAAGTATGATTTATTGAGCGCTAATAAATGTGAAAAACGTGTTACACGTCATCCCAACCCCTATCCAAGTGATCCCAACCCGTATTCACCGCTTTATTCCTTTAGTCTTATATTTGATCTCAAATTTTCAAACAATTTATTTCAATTGAAAGTCAATTGAGTCTTAAGTTAGCGTTAATATGAATGAAACCGGAGATACCGTTCCCTCAACTGAGATGCCATCACATCTGACGCCGACTAAAGCCGTCAAATACGGGTCCTATCGGAGGCTCATATACGCCACCGGACCTGAGAGTGTGGTCAGACCTGCTTTGGGACAACTGAAAGGATACAGCTATTTCTTCGTCAACAAGAATGGAGGTCCGGATCAGTTTGCGAAGCACTGGGAGACCATATCCGAGGCCACCAAAGAGGGACTTCTTGGCTATTATTCATCCCAGTCTGATGACCATGAACAAATTGCTGTCCATTACTCAGACCCCGAGGATTGGCTCCAAATTGAGTTTCAATTAATGAAATACCAAATCCAAGAGATATCTCATAACCAGAAGCCAACAAAAGGCCTTCAATTGGGTTTCAAGAGTGACTCACAAAGAGGTATTGATTTATAAACAATCCTTAACTCCTAATACCCGGCCATTCATTCGCTGGTGGTTTAGGCAAACAATTCAAGTACTGGAAGAGGTATGCGATCGCACCCAAGGGTGTGAAGAGACCAGAAGTGAGAGAACACAAAGGAATCACTTATTTCTCGGTCGACACCAACGGAGGGCCCGAAGAGTTTGAGAGTCTGTGGGAACGTATAGTCAACGCAACACTTGCCGGAGCTCTGGGACACTATTCCGCCATTTCTAACGACGCGAAGAGGATTGCCGTCCATTACGACGACCCGGTTGTGGTTAAGGGTATAATTTATGGCATCCTTTACCGAATGGGAGTCAAAGACCAGAAATCCGATGTCATTCTCGCCGACTCTGACTCTGAATGAGTGACCACTTATTGGACACAATTGGCGGCACTTGTAGTCCACAAGTGGTAATGGATTTGCATTTTATTTAAAAACAGTTTTTCAATTCATTCATTGATTTTTGTATTCAATTGTAAAACACTTTTTAATTTATTAAAACATTATTTAAAGTGTTTTTATTCATTAAAATTATAATTTTATTAAACCTTTCTCATTCAATAAATATATTATAATTTAAAGTAGCAAGCTAATGATAGTTATACATTAAGTAAACAATTTTTAATTAAGTTTATTCGTTCTCTATTTTAGAAAAGTAATCTTGATTAAATCTAAAACCAGGGACCAAAGTTTCATTTAAATTGAAATTGG
>JAQGAT010001575.1:0-13025 GCA_034687845.1 Pantelozetes paolii
ACACACACACACACACACATACATACAAAACGATCAAACTATATATTTCAGTTCCTTCGGAAAACTGAAATTAAAAAACAAATAAGATACATTACTCGTAAAAGATATTAAAAAATACACCACCATCAATCAATCAAATGTTTTATATGTGATTAATTAGCATTGATGTAATAACAAATATATTAATCATCAAATCATGTAAATAGATGATCAAGTATACAGGTATGTCTTTACTTTTAATCATGATACAGAATTATAATTTAAAAATATTTCGTAGTATCACCTTGAGTCTAAATAACCTTATTGAATTTAAAATTATTATTGCTGAAATGTTTTACAAATATTTGCTTTTTATAATAAAACACTTCAAACAAAAACACTAAGAAAGAGAACATTAAGAAAATTAAAAGTGAAATAAAAACAGACCTAAAATCAGTTAAAATAATTGCTTTCAATTCACCAGAGGCAATCTTCTTCAGCTTTATCTCGCTTATAATAGTAGATCTCTTTACATCAAAATCAAATATTCCGCTTTCTTGTAGTCTACTTATACTGAAAAATAAGACAATATGTTTGAAAGTGATATCAAATAATCACTAAATCTCTTACATTGTGTTCAACTCATATCCATATAAATCATTGAAGTCTTGATTATAAGTCATCAAATATACCGGTTCCTTATTATATGATTTTGTTACATAATAGTCGACACCCTCTCTGGGATAATCAGAGTCAGTTTGTCGGCTATTAATAAAGTTGAGTAAAGTGTGGGCAAACTCATCATAATCAGAGAAAACGGCGTTTCTATTGATAATGTTATCAAATATTTCATAGGATATGTTTGGATTGAAAATGAACTCAAACGGGTCCACCATCTCTGTCCTATGGGCCAGACCTCTGTGGTACTTACCACTGAAAGGATTTGTGCTTGCTTGTGACTCAAAGAATATCTTATCAAACACTTGTGAACCCAGAATACAATACACTTTTGATTCACTCCAATGACGTTTAGTGAGTAAATCATCAAATACTTCAATCCTTTCAAAGGGTTTGCCTTTAATTATATTTTCATACAATTCACCTGAAAATATCGATATAAGGAGAACACAAGATAATAGCCATACGCTGGCCAGGAGTCTCTCAACATGACCTTTGGCTGGCATTGAGACGAAGTCATTGAGAAGTACTGCCAAATAATTCCAAACTGTTTTCATGAATCCCTTCATTGATTTGTTTTTGATGGCCAACACCAATGCAATAATTGTGACCGAGATAAATATTGCGATATATGTACTCAAGTTCAAGCAATGCAAATAACTCATTATTGGAAAGTCGTCTAAAGTGTCAAATTAATCAAGAAGACTTTAATTTAACAATATAATAATAACTTACATTGCTTAATCCTGCCAACGACTACAATTCCATCAGACCCTGACACATACCTGGTCAGTTTAAAGCCGAATGTAATCCGATTCACTTCAAAGTAACTGAGCGGTTGTTAGGGGACTAAAACCAGTTCTGGACTCCTATCCATATTATAGTAGTGAAGTGTATCAGAATAATAATCAAGCATATTAAATCCACATGAATTAATCCTGAACCTATTTTTAAAATGTGATTATAATCTTGTTAATATTAAATCTAATTAAATGTTTACTCTTTGTTGATATGTTTAGCAAATGTTTTCAAAAGGACAACTAAAGCGCCACAATATCTATAGTAAACCGTCGATTGATTGCCAAACCCTACTGTCCACTCATTGTATGATAAAAGGATCGGAAATGCGACCAAATATTCCTCCAATGGGTTGTCTATTGTATTATTAGTCCAAACCGTTGTTGAATTGATTTCATTCACTTCAATACAGTTGTCATACATTTTCAGTGATTTTATATCTTAAATTGATTTTTAAATAATAACCGATAACTTTAAATAAGATATTATATTTATCTAGATTAAAATGAATGTTCTGAGTTTCTAATAATGTCAATGTCATTTAAAAATATTTTGCGATTCAAGACTACACCGATAAAACCTGTCAACTGATAGACTATTATAACATTCAAAATATTCGCTAATGATTTTTATATCGTTATAAACTTAGCACGAAACAATTTTATTTAAGATTATCATTAGCATTAATGTAGTTTACCTTGTTTTGAAAATAATATTGAATTATTAATTATGTCGGTCTATTCTAAATTGTGTAATAATTTCGACACAAGAATTGATTTTTCCTTTGAATTTTAATATTACAGAAGTAAACTAGTATATTTTTATATCTATATATACTGGTACAGTTTTATTGCACATTAATTTACTTGCTGATAGATTTAATTAATATCGTTTTAAAATATGTTTCTTACACCTGGAACATTTGTGTTTTAAAGTTCTTTAAACTTTAATTATCTAATATTTATTTTATCTTTTAGATTATTGATGCAAGCACAAATTATCTACAAATTATCTAATTTAATTTTGAAAATATTTACTAGATGTGTTTATAATGATAAGATCATTATTGTTATTAATCTTCACCATTAATCTAGTTAATATAATTGGTTCAAATGTGACTGATACAATTGACAATGATAATTTAAGAAAAGTACGACCATGGACATTTTCAACTGGGCCAACTTTTACCACCCCAACTACTAGCACTAAAACAATATCAATCGCTCCCAATCCTTGGCGGCCATCAAAGCCAAAAAAGCCCCCAAAACGTCCCTTTAATCCTAAGCCAAATCCACCACCTTCTGGAAGCAAAACACCGTTACAGCCTTGGATGCCCGGGTATCCAATACAGCCTAATCCAGTTCCAAAACCTCCTCAAGCAGTATGGAATCCAGCGCCACAATATCCAGTGCCGGAATGGCAACCAAGTCCTGAATGGACACCTTTTCCACCAAAGCCAGAGAGGCCACAGCCACAAATACCCTGGCAGAATTCCCCTAATTTAATACCAACAGCGACACCAGAAATCTCATTACCAGAATGGGTATACCCGCCCACAACTCTGGGACCACAACCAGAATGGATACCACCGTCACAATCACTGTATCCCTCACCGCCTGTGTCTGAATGGAATCCAGCGCTTCCACCAATTGATGATGGTATGGGGCCACCGGTGCTTGGTCAGTTGCCACTCTTGCCATCCAATTCAAGCCCAGAGCCAGAGTACGAGCTGCCACTACTGCCGGATATAGAGGAGTACAAACGTAAAGACAAAAAACAAGATTCAAATAAAAGTCATTAAAAATATGTTTAAATAAAAATAAAAATAATTATTTTGTGAACAGATTTTCATATTTTCATTGAAAATGTTGATTAACCAGAATAAATTGAGTTAAATTAAGAATCTAGGTTGTTCTCAATATTTAAAACAAGAAGTAATCTTGTAAAAAATATTCAGTTTCCCTCTATCTTGTTATAATATCAGTTATTCCTCAAGCACAACCTATCAAACTATATACACCATAATTTCTAATTTATTAACAAGCTAACATTAGAGAAATAAATTATAAATCACCTGGATCTATAAAGTTCTTTAACCCTTCATTTAAAACGTTATATATTTTTTTTGTGCCATTAATTTACTATTTAATGAGCAATAAATTTAAATGATCAATCACATTTTATTCAAAGCTTAATAATGCCAGCATATTATCATTCACTTATTGTGATCATCGTTTATATTGCGTTAGCTTTTGCAACACCAGTTGACCAAGTTGATTCAAATTTAAATGTTGATAATAATAATAATAATGTACTAAATGAGCAAACTGTACTGGATCATTCGCAGCCATCTATAAAAGGTAAATACGGACAAAGACCCGAACCATCCGCTGAATGGAGACCTCCAATGCCGGCACCTGAGAGACCTCCTTGGTCACAGCCTGAAGGGGCCAGACCTGAAGGGGGACGACCTCCGTGGGGAAGGCCACAGTGGGGCAGACCAGAAGGCGCCAGACCAGAGTGGGGAAGACCTCAATATCCTAAACCAGAGTGGGGTCGACCTGAAGGTGCGAGTCCAGAGTGGGGTAATATTCAATGGAGTATGCCAGAATGGGGTAAACCAGAAGGGTCTAACCCAGAGTGGGGTAACCCAGAGTGGAGTAACCCTGAATGGGGTAGTCCTGAATGGGGTAGCCCTGAAGGGAGTAATCCCGAGTGGAGTAACCCTGAAGGGAGTAACCCAGAGTGGAGTAACCCTGAGGGGAGTAATCCTGAGTGGAGTAACCCAGAGTGGAGTAACCCAGAGTGGGGTAACCCTGAGGGAAGTAATCCTGAGTGGAGTAATCCCGAGTGGAGTAATCCTGAATGGGGTAGTCCGGAGTGGAATAAACCCCAATGGGGTAGGCCTGAGTGGGGTAGACCTGGATGGCCTCATAAAAAAGATGAAGCGAAGAAAGAGTCAAAATAGTTGTGCAAAAAATATAAGCAATTATTAAAACAATTGGAAATAATGTTTGAATTTATTTAACAAATTGAGTGAAAAATCTCTTTTATCATAGTTTGAGACCGATTTCAATGAAGTTATAATAAATTAATTGAAAAAATGTATTTAAATTCTTTTCAAATTATATAAATGTGAACATGGTGATTATAATCTTGGGTAAACATTTATGTATTTCACTAATATCAATATTTTGAAATAAATGTTATTTATAAACAAAAATATGAAAAACAATAGAAATTATTATTATTTTGATTATATTTTGTATTAATTTTATAACTATTGTTAAAAACAGTGAACAATCTTAACAATGTCAATCTAACAGCACCTTTGAATTGAGGCACCAAATAGTGTTTGAGATGATAATCATAATTACACACAATATGATTAGATATCCAGGGGTTAAACCTCTGGTCCAATGTTGAAGTCACGTACAAATTGATTACTTTCAAATGTGCCAGGTTATCCCAAACATTGATTACACTTTACAGCACCTTATAGTAGTTGGAAGGCCTGTCCAATGGGAAGAGAAGTGAAAACAAATTGAATTATAAATTAATTAAACAATTGATAAACACTTGAATTATATTCAATAAATAAGTAGTTGTTTTGAAATAAATCTCATTTTTTAACAACAGTTTACAGGATTTGAGATTAAAAGTGAACTGAAATTTTTGAAAAACAACTTTTAATCTAATCAATGTCAATTTTATTATTGAATAATGTGTTTACACCACTGAAAACATTATTTGTAAGACATCAGTGAATGTTATTTAAAATCAATAAAACAATTATTAAATTAGATATAAATCATAAGATTTTATTGTATAATAAGTGTAAAACCCAACCAAACCATAACCTTGATTCTATATCTGACTTATTGATAAGTGTTTTATGAATTAATAGATGAAGGGTTGATTAAGACAAATGAAATTGAATGCATTGTAAAAAATACAGTAATAATGGAAAGTCAGTCAATGATAACAGTGTTTATTACGTTTAATATAAACTTTTACTTTAGCTTTCAATTCAATGGGAAAATACAGTATAGCACCGGTTTTATGATAGTTTTATAACAGGGTCATTATGATATAATGCAATTATCTCTATTGCTAGGCTATGAAATTCAAGTCTAACTGTCCAAGGATGTTTGCATAATATTAATATATATATAAATTGTGTTCAACTTATTGTGAGATTCAGTGAATTCTTTGTTTAAATAAAAATGATTTCATTAAAAGTTTACTTGAGTTTGGCTTTTATTGTAGCATTTTGTGCCTGTGCCCCTTTCACCAGAGGTAAACCCCCTAACAATATCCATAGTTTAATTCGTCATTATACCCCTAAATTTATAGATAAACTTTAACATGATGATTTTAATTTTGTAGATAAAAATGACAAACCATACAGGGTGGTTTGCTACTGGGGCTCATGGGGTTTCTATAGGACTGGACAATATTCGGTGAGTGATTTTAATTGACAATAATTTGTGCAAGATCATTCATTTAATATAATCAATGTCAGTCAACGCCTGAGAACATGAATCCAATGCTTTGTACTCATATGAACTATGGGTTCGCAAAACTGCACGAAAATCACTCAATGAGTTATATGGAGCACGACTTAGACCTGGGCGACACTGACTGGAACAGTGGCCTACCCTGGGGTAGAGGTGCGTTTAGAGACAGGTGCTTGTGATTAGAGACAGCAACTAATTGTTTCACTTCACACACAGGAATGTATAGACGTTTCAATAATCTCCGCAAATATAACACAAAGTTAACGACAATGATATCACTCGGGGGTTGGAATGAGGGCTCAGACAAGTACTCAGTGATGGCCAGCACTCCGGAGAGCAGAAAGATTTTCGTCGATTCTGTCCTTTACTTTTTGAGAACCTATGACTTTGATGGCCTGGACTTTGATTGGTATGTAATTTACGACCACTTGAATAACAGGGCTATTAATGTCCATTGCTTTAGGGAATACCCGACCACTCAAGCTGTTGGCGGCACCGATAGACTGCCCGGCAATCTGGACGACAAAGAAAACTACATAACATTGTTAACACAATTGAGAGAAGCATTCAGTCCTTACGGGTATTTACTGACCGCCGCTGTGTCTGCGGGTAGACCTACCATCGATAGGGGCTATGATGTGAAAAAAGTCAGTGAACTATTGGATTTCGTTAATGTTATGACATATGATTTTCACGGGGGCTGGGAGTCTAAGACAGGTATGTTTAGACACAATATGTGTATTGTTTTTATGTTATTTATTTTGAAAGCTAATTATTATTGACAATTAAACAGCACATAACGCACCCCTCTATCCATACCCTGATGCTGAGGGCATAGACAAAGAGTTCACCACTTCATTTGGTATTGACTATTGGATTCAGCAAGGTGCTGACCCCAAAAAATTGGTGAGTTATCTATTGTTAAAATTATTTTGAACACTAATAATTGTTTCATAATTAAAAGTGCATGGGCATTCCAATTTACGGCCGCACATTCACCCTGGCAGATCCCAGTCAATACGGCATTGGTGCGCCCGCTAAGGGCTCAGGGGGTACTGCCGGAGAGCACACACAAACTGTTGGCACACTTGGCTATAATGAGGTAAACATTGAATGAGAAATAAATTTTAAACTTTATTTGAAATACAATTGATTTGAAACATAGATCTGCACTCGACTTAACGCCGGCGGTTGGACTGTATATAGGGATGACATCCAGAAGATTCCGTACGCTGTGAAAGGTGATCAATGGATTGGCTTCGACGACGAGCAAAGTATCAAGGATAAGTTAGCATTCCTCAAGAGTAGGAACCTGGGTGGCGCTATAATCTGGTCACTAGAGACCGAGGACTTCAACGCTGTTTGCGGCGCAAGAAAGTCACCGATGATGAAGACTATCAGCATTGAATTGAATGGTATAACTGGTGAACCAGATCCAGTTATCACTATTCCACCTTGCTGCTAACCTTGTTTAATTGATGTATTATTTATTTTGAGTTTACCCTTCCCCTTAAAAATTGTTATAAGACTTGTAATAATAGTATTGTTTTTGTTGCAAATATTTTGTTTTTTAAATAGCATTTGAATAAAAGGTTTGTGCATTTAATAGTTGATAATTATAAATGATCATGTACAGGTGGTTAGTTCAAAATATTGTTTGTTTGTGATTTGAACTTGATACAAAGGTAGTCAAACATAATTTATAATAATAAATATTTTTCAGATAATAATAGTTTGAGTTTTCATTTACATCGATATTAATTGTCAATTCATTCATGTAATTGAAAGTCAAGTGAAATGAGATATAAATATATATTTGAATAAATAAAATATTGAATATATTTATTTTATTTTAATAAAAAATAGTACCGGATCACATTAAACACAATAAATTTAAAAAAGCCAAATTATTAGATTTAAAAATTACATAAAACTAAAATTAAATTGATCAAATTAATTATTTAAAAAAATTGATGAAAACAATTGACACATGATTTTTCAATTGCTTTACAGTTACTCAACATTACTAATGAATTTATCCGTAGGGCTGATACAAAAAGTAAATGCTATTGAAAAACACTTCTAATACAGAGAATTAGATAATAATTTATTGAATATCATTCACACGTACCGTTTGAATGGGCTTTTGTCTGAATTAATTCAAAGGAAAGTTTTTCCTTATTTAAAAAGTTTTACTCGTGTTTAAGGTTTAAGAATTATTAAACTAGCAGGGCAATAGTATCATAAAAATAGTCAAGAATGCTTTCGTAAATAATATCAAAAGAGTTTTATATAATAGTCAATCAAATCAATGAAAGACATTGAAGTCTGTATAAGAAAATGAATGAAAATTTCAATAATATTAATACATTAATAAATCCGTCGGTGATTAGCACCGGAATACAAACTACTAATGTACATGTTGTGGACCACCAGGCTCATGATGGCCATAAGGATATTTCACGCCAGAAAAATTTGTTCAAGTGGCAAAAATATATCTACACTTTAATTCATTTTTATATTCACTTAACATTTGTGAGTAAACTATTGAAGAGAAATATGTAATAATTGTTTGCTATTGTATGCCAGGGTTTGACCACTTCTAGTATGTCCCCGGCGTTTGTCGACTTTAGTCACCTTCTCAACACATCGATGGCTATGATAGGCCTGTTTCCGACCTTCCAAGCGGTGGGAACACTAGCAGGGTCAATCGGTAAACATTATTTATAATAAAATCTAATTTGTTTGAAAACTAATTACTATTTTCAGTCGTTATATCATACAAATGGCTGAACAGACAACTGGTCTTAACCCTACTTACTATGGGAATGGGTTTGACCACAATCTTCATGCCCTACACCACACAGTTATGGCAATTATATCTCTGTATATTTATCTATGGGATGGGAATCGGGGTCTGGAATGGCGCTAATAATGTGGTGCTCATTGAGATGTGGCAGCAGAGAAGTCCATCAATGCTTCAGTTTGCCCAGTTCACTTATGGCGTCGGCACTATTCTTGGTCCACTGATGGTTCAAAATTTCGTTTTAGGAAACATGATATGTCCGGGTATTTTACCACAAGAATGTGATGTCGTTTATAACAACCAGACATTAGGCACAACATTAGAGCCAAACTCTGTGTGCAGTGAAGAGTGTCTCACATATGACAGAAGACCCCGATTGAAGATCCCGTACCTCATCGGCGGTCTATTGATGTTAATAGGTATTGTAAATAATATTATCTTGATACTTTTAATTTGATAATACATTGTAATTACTTGGACTATAGGCCCGACCACTCTGTTTGTCATGTATTTTGTCAAACGATATCAATTCATTAATGATGGAGAGGTGGAGGTGGTCTCGACACCGGAACAGAAGGCCAGGTATAAGAAATACGTTCCGAAAAAGTTCATATTAACCGCAATTGCGATATACTTTGCCTTCGGAATGATGTCGGAGAACATGACAATGGACTTCATTCCCACATTCTTCCAATACCAACCCACTCTTCGTGTGACAGCCTCTAAGGCATCGGACATGTTCTCAACCGTCTCCGCCTCCCTAACCATCGGCCGCTTCATCAGCATCTTTGTGGCCATGTATGTCAAGCCGGAGCATATGATTATATTTCAATTCTGCGTGCTCATATTCGGCTGGATATTTATTATACTCGGCCAAAATACACTGGTGCTGCTCTGGATTAGTGCCGATATTATAGGACTGGGCTTATCCTCGCTCTTTATTTGCATGTTTTCATTTGTGGGCGAATACATGGAAGTGACGGACAGAGTCGGGGGTCTATTCATTGGCTCCTATAATGTGATCTATCTATTTCTCCCATATTTCCTTGGTGAACTGATTCCACTCTACCCCTCAGGGTATCTCTATATTGAGATATTCTGCGTTTGCATCGGTTTTATCGCTTTCTTATCCGCTTTCATATCAGTGAGAAATGTTCCCAAAGATCTCATTAGAAAATTGGGACCAATTCGTGGACATTAGTGAAAAGGGGGCCTAAACTTAAATCAATGATATGTCTGACACCCCATTTTCAAAACCTACTAAAGGATCACTTATTCAATCATTCATCCCGTTCCTCTATTGCAGATATTAATTTGATTTAAATATGTTGTTATTTTAGTAATAAGTATTTATGTATTTGTTTATTAAATCATTGGTTTGTTTTGCTCTTAACTTAATCTGTGGTTAAGGGGGGGGAGGGTTGAAAACAAAGATATCGTTTTGGCCGTACTTTTTTGACGTCACTCTATCGTTTACAATAAGGAATGTGCCTGCTTATTACAAATGGTTGCTAAATAAATTTATTAATACTCATAAGAATTTACAAATGACTTGCGCACCACACTTGATGAGACAGGTCACCTCTAGAATTGAGTATCACTGCTCATTGAGCAAAGTTTTTCAATACCTGTGACATAACAGGAAAATCAAACACAAACTAAAATACAAATAAAAATATATTCAATACATTAATAAAGTATTAAATATGAAGAGTAAATCAATTAATTTAAGTGTACTGACTAATAATGATAAAATTAGAAACAATGACCAAGATTGTATAGTTGTCAAACGTATAAGTAAGGTGGACAGACTTATTTACACTATAATCCATATCTACATTCACTTTACATTTGTAAGTATAGTATAGTATTAATATCAATACATTAATAGCAATTCACTATCACTGTTGGCCAGGGATTAACCTCTTCTATTACATCGCCATCGCTTGTGGACTTTAGTCACCTACTGGACCAACCATTACAGAACATTGGATTGCAGAAGATTATGCTGGGCCGTCAATCACTGGTATCCGGATACCACTTTCTCAATAGCATTGTAGCCAGTCCACAAACAACAGTACAATTTTACATGAGCTGGCAACTATAGAATAAGCAAATAAGCAGGGATATTGCACAAAAAAATATTGAAAGTTATACAATTTCGTAATAATTGTACTAGTTTAATTGAATGAAATTTTATTAATAAGGGATTATATGATAATAATAATTAGAAAAAAGTGAATATTTACAAAACATTGAAATACAAATATATACAACTAAAAATTAAAATATTAACAATGAAAATTAAAATTTACAAATATCATTAAAATCAGGAAGAAGGTTTGAGCAAGCTACTCTTAATGATGATGCTAAATTTGAATGCTTTAAGCTAGATGAATATTTATTCTTCCTAAATTTTAATATTGAAAAATATTGCTCACAGATATATTGAGCAGCAAACATTGAAGTAACTTCAACTGCATTGTTTTTTAAATTTATAAATTTAGCATCAAGATTTTTAAAAAAATGAAACTTATCACTAGAAGTAGTAAGCTGAGTAAATTTATTTTCAAACCCAGATTGAAGCAAGCAAGATATTTCATTATAGTATTCAATAGGTAGTTTGCTGCGAGGTATGTTAAAAGGATTAGTGACCAGGTCAAAACGTAATATGCAATTATTAAAATCTTTAAATCTGTTAGAAAATTGTACCTTTACATCATTTAATAAATCTAAGAAGCAAGCTACATCAACGTTTTTGATTGAATATTCATTAATAATTTCATTGGCATTTGGAAATCTAAAGAATTCAAGCATGCTGATTTCATCTATAAATAAACTTAATTTTTCAATAAACTTTAAAATTTCATAATGCTGATCCCAAATAAATTTATTTTTACCCTGTAATGTGACATTTAACTTATTTAGGTGGCTAGTTAAATCTACTAAAAACCCTAATTTAATTAGCCAGTTTGGATTTTGTAATTCTGCATGTACATCATTTTTATTTATAAAAAAATCATTAATTAATTTACGCAGCTTAAAAAATCTCTCTAAAAACTGCCCTCTTGATAGCCACCTAATTTCAGAAAAATATAATAGGTCATCATACTTTGCACACATTGTAGCGAGATAATTTTTAAAATCTTTATGAGTGTTGCCAAATTTTTTTAGGTATTTAACTACATTCTCAACATACTTTATTATATTGCTCAATTCAATTTTTTTAGCACAGAGATTTTCCTGATGACATATACAATGAAAATTAATTAATTTGTTTTTTAATTGTAACTCGTCAAATTTAAAACGTAGCTTGCTCACTAATCCTTTTTTCACACCTGTTAGATTTGCTGCACCGTCTGTTGTAATAGATACGAGCTTGCTTAAGTCTAATTTAAAATCATCCAGTAAACATAATAATCTTTGATAGATTTCCTCACCAGTTGAATTTTTAGGCAAAATTATTAAATCAAGTAGCTCTTCTACTATATCAAAATTAGCACGCACACCTCTAATGAATAACACAAGCTGCTTAGTATCTGTATGGTCATTACTTTCATCTAAACAAATTGAATACTTAATGAAATTCTTGCAAGCTTCTTTAAGTTTTAATTTTATGTGTAAGGATATGTGATTTATCCTTTTTACAATAGTATTTCTTGATAAAGGTAGATTATTAATTTCATTTTTTATAGCTGGATACTCTGGAAATAATGTTTCACTACAATCTTGCATACAAGATTTTAAAAACGTCCCAGATGTAAAGTACTTTTTTTCTTTAGCTATTCTATAACTAATTTTGTAGCTTGCTAACTTTCTTCTGAGTTTCATTTCTTTAGTATTTAATGTCAATGTAGCTTGCTCAATTCCTGATACATAATTTAATAATAATTTTTCTTTATCCTCTATGTTTTTGCCATCATTATGTACAATACTAAAATGTCTTTTTAATCTGCTTACATGATTTTGCTTTATAGTTTGAGGGCACAATATGCATTGAGGTAGACCATTTTTTTCCACGAACATATAAGTAAGCTCCCATTTTTTATTAAATTTCCTTGTTAAATTACGTTTTTTCATTGATTTTTCACTCATTTTTGAAATATTATTAGACTTTATTTATATTAGAGTTTGATTTCTTCACAAATATTATTAGATTTTATTTACTTATAGTTTTATTTATACACAACTGTTATTAGAGTTTATTTATTTAGAGTTTATTTATACACAACTGTTATTAGAGT
>JAQGAT010001576.1:0-13013 GCA_034687845.1 Pantelozetes paolii
GATTTGAATTTGTTTTTAATTCAATTTTCACAACAATTAAAACATTTTTATCCGGATTTTATCCGGGGTTTAATAATCACTTTAAAAATAATTAGTTAACGAAAGAAAAGACTTGTTTTTGAGGCACGAATTGTTGAGGCTTTGACTCTCATAGTCTAAGTCACTGAAGAATAAGGCAAGTGTTTTGAGGAAAGGTATCGGTTTTTATAAGTTTTGGTTAAGGTCAGGTCAGGAAAGGATTTTTGTCGGTTTGAGGTCACTGTCCGAAAGGTTGTGTTCAAAAACAAGAGGTTTAAGTCTATTTTTAGTCAAAGTCTTAATGAAATTCAAAAGAAAAATACAAAATAAAGTTTAAAAACAAATGAATTGATAATGAGTGGCCGGGCAGTGGATTATATGGATTAAGTGTGGGCTCCGGCTTAAAAATGAGTGCCCTGGACCGCCTTAGGCATTGTCCGGGTCGTTATCATTGTCAGAGTCCGCTGAAGGCGGCTCTTCTAGAGTGATGTCGTCATTCGGTGTGTCGTCAGAGTCGTCGTCATTGGGAGGGTTAGAGTCGTTGTTTGACTCTGGGCCTTCGTCTATCAATTTACCCGGGTCAAGACTTTCTCCCTTTTCCATATGGGAATATGTCCATGCTCATATATTTGAAATGAGCCACACGATAGTGAATTGAATGAAGTTTTATAACAAAAATACAATACTTTTCTCTAATTGTTGTGAAATTATATTGTCATTAAAACCCCCTTTCATTTGAACCGCTGTTTAATTAAAACATTCACTAAAACCTTGACTTTATTTTCAAACACATTATAGAATTGTATTTATTATTGTTATTAAAATCTTTTTTCACATTTTTGCAAATGTTTTCATCAAAAGTTCAAATTTAATTCAAATTTTTCCGACGATTGCATAACAAATATATTTATAAATACAAGTAATTTCATAGAAATCATAAGAAATTGGGTTTTTATACCAATATTTCAAGAGTTTTTGTTTGCATTAATACATTAAATCATAAGTTGTAACAAATATACCGGTATATTGTGTGACAGATCATATCAATACTGTTTGTGATGTCAAACACTGTCTCATATTGTATTCAATATAATATAATATGTATTTCAAGTTCAAGAAAGTCTAACCACTATTAAAAGACTTAAAACTAATCCAAAGAACTTGATTGAGGTCTCTCTTAGAGCACTGTCAGGGTTTGGGTCACTTGTATGTTAAGGGAATAACCAATGTTTGAAATTTTGAATTTTTCATGGATTCACAAAAATATTGCCAAACAATAAGAAATTTAATATTTTCCTCATTAGAGGCACAAAAAGTCCTAAATTGTGATACCAAACCCTTTTCTTTGAAATCTTCAAAGACATTCATAAATAAAAATAAAGACATAAAATATTATTATTATTTTATTTATGAAAATCTTTTATAAAAAATAATTACAGAAATAACAAAAATATTCATTCATTTCATTGATTTGTCTGAAAATCTAAAAGAAATCTATGCTTTGAACCGAAAAAAACTCTTTATCTCAAGATTTAATCTCAAAATAAATGAATACCAGCACAAAATACAGACGAATTCACTACTGATCAAAATGAACCAAGGTGTAATTATGTACTTAAATATTGAATTAATGCTATCAGATAAACCAATCGAGGAAATTTTATCAAGGCTAAATGAATATTATCATTATCTTTATGCACTAATAAACAGATATATTGTAACATTCAAAATAAAATGCTAAGATAAATAGTGTTAAATAACTGATCATGCTCAATAATGCTTACATTTCTTACGTTAAATAGTATAGATTCGGTTATAGAAGTGATAAATACTGTATATAATTTTCAAGTCAATTATTTCAGAAAATTCTCCTTGGTTTATTCAGATAAGACCGGTTCTTACCAGATATCATACAGGTGCTGTCAATTTTGAAAACTTTTAACATCTAAGTCCTTCATCGATATAAAAATCAAGACAGAATAAAAGAAAAATCATGTCCTTGCACAGTTTGTAATCATTTGTAAAAAACGCTATAAAGTTATTCAGATTTTAGAAAATATGTGTATTTTTCAGAAATAATAATAAAATCATTGAATTTCTGACAAAATGTTATTAAAATTAAATATTATTTCAATTTTCAGACAATATTTCATAATTTTTAATACTTTTTAAGACAAAATTCCAGACATTATATATAATGTGTGCAAAAATATCCGCTTTTTGTCTGAAAGTGATTAAACATTAAAAGTGAAGGAAATATTGTGTAAAATATGTTTTATTTGTTGAAAAAGTAGACCAAAAAATGTTAACTAATTATAAATTGACTCAAAATTAAGTTCAAAATCATAAGTATTTCAGAGTTTTATATAATTGATGTGAAAACCGGAGAAAAGGGGCGAAAGTAAGCGAAACTAAACTTTCAATAGACAGCACTGGAAGCCAACGGCTGAGGAATAGAGGGTTTTCACAGCACTTGTGTTGTAATTATTGGCCAAACAGTGAAAAATGTTTTTCCTGTTGTGAGTGCTGTGACTGTCATAGCATTGAAGGCATTGAATGAATGACTGAATGACTGACTTCTCAGTGCATTTGGCGTCGCATTAATGAAACACACGTTTAATACAAACACTCATTGATTGTAGACTTGAATACAGTTTTGTTAAACAGTTTGCAGTTTAAGACAAATATTTATTGTATTTATTGACTATTAATACCAAAAATCTTAATATATTTTCATTATCTCAAGGATTCAAAGGTTTTCACAAATTATATCTCAATTTAATATTACTTTACATTCAATTCAAGTCAAAAAAAGTCTAATATTTTTAATGAATGATTGAAAACATAATTGAATTCAAGAAATGACAACAAAAACCACAAAAACTCAATATTTTTGTTATTGTTTTCAATGAGTTATCACTTAATTGTTGTTTAAATATATTTTTTGTAATAATAATAGTAATAACAAAGCGTTTGAGTGTAGATGTGATGCCATTGAAAGACATTGAAAGACATAATGAGATAAATGTCTTTACGTAAGAGCTCTTCGTCTACAACACTGTCGACGGCCAGTCATCACAAGTCATCCCAACTGTTGACCAGAATTGAGGAAAACGTGTCAAACGTTTACTACAAATACGGACTCATTTGCTCCAGACATCCATTCCTGGTCATACTGTCCACTCTCATCGTTGTCTCCATTAGTTGTTATCCAATAACTGGTATTAAATATCTTTTGGGAAACTCTTCGCAAACCTATTCAACAGATTATGACAATACATACCATTCCTCCGACAGTAGTAATGGTGGAGAGAAGGTGTTGCCTGAAGACAGACAACGGATCCCCGAATGGGTATGAATTGAAACCTTTGCCTCAGTTTTGCCGACATTTTAGTCAATTATTGTTTGCATTCAATGACCGGTAGTTTGAATCCAACCAATCGTATGCTTATGTCCAGCAAATTGTGGTCAAGTCCTCAGTCATCCCATGGAAGGACAGTTTGATTCTGATGGACGCCATTCGGGCACCACTTTCCCAGTCTTTCAAACTCATGGAATCCATTTCCAACTACCAGTTCTCTGACGGGTATTACAATTGATTAGAGATTTATCGCAAAAATGTCTGAAACAGTGTTTCTATTGTCAGTGAAAGCGATAAAAGTCTTAACAACTATTGTTTCCAAATCTCGGAACCGATCGCTAAAATGGTGGACAAAGAGTCGGCCACTTATTTGCCGACCTATTCCTGTCTGACTCTAAGCCCGTCCAACGTATGGCAGAACGACATCAATGCCTTCCTTCAGGACTCGACGATCATTAAGACAATGTACTCAATAAAAGATCTCACTTCTGCTCATTCTTCTGGAAGTCTTCGCGATTTGTTGTTTGGCATCCCATGGATGGAGACGGGTATCAAAAGGCTATACGTGCGCACCAGACAGAGGACCATCACATATGCCATAACACTAGTGTTTGCTAAACATAATCCCCAATACATCGAAGGTCTCAAAACTTTTCTAAGGGATAAATACCCTTTGGATCCGATGCCCAGCGATGACAACCAAACCGATGCCAAATCCGGCGCTCAAACACTTAAGAGACAAACTCTGACTCATATTTACTTTCAAAGTCAATACAGTTTAACTGATTTAATGCCTTTAGGGATAGCTTTTGTGTGTCTTTTCTTTTACATGTATTTCTCAGTTCGTAAGTGTTTTTGCATTTATTTCAATGGATTTCACATTTTTTTCAATAATTTATTAATTTTTAGGAAAAATCGATTTAATTAAAAACAAGTGGGCGCTCGCCCTGTGCTCTGTGCTCACAGTCATCATGTCTTTGATGATGTCTTTAGGAGTTTGTCTGAGATTAGGATTCAATCCAACCCTAAATGGCAATAATATTCTGCCGTTTATTGTGATAATAATTGGTTTGTATTTCAAAATTGACATTTGATTTCATAATTGACTTTTGATTTCATAATTGACTTTTGATTTCATAATTGACTTTTGATTTCATAATTGACTTTTGATTTCATAATTTAATTCATATTTTATAATTAAATTCAATTTTATTTTTAATTAATTTGTTTTTTATGTGATTTTTATTAATGAAAACTATTTTTAGCAAAAAATTTCAATTCAATGAAAGCTTTAATTTTTTTTTCAAAGGTTTGGAAAATATGTTGGTTTTGACAAAGTCTGTCGTTTCTACTCCTGCACACCTAGACATTAAAGTACGAGTGGCACAGGGATTAAGCCGTGAGGGTTGGTCTATAACCAAGAACTTAATGACTGAAATAACACTTTTGACGTTTGGGTTCTTCACATTTGTTCCCATTATTCAGGTTTTTAATGATTACTTCATTTCTCTTATCATTTGATTAAAACATTTTTTGGCACTAAATCTCTGCAGAAGTTATGTTTGTTCGCAACGGTAGGACTGCTCACAGACTTCTTCATTCAGATGACTTTCTTTGCAACCGTTTTATCAGTAGATATACAACGACTGGAGGTTTGACTCAATTTTTGCATTTATTACATGAATTGGACTTTAAATTGAATGTTAGACTCAATCGAAGGTCAAATGCTTTTATAAATAAAAAGATTTTTCATTTTATCATTAATTTTATTCAATAATCGATAAAAAGATTATATGTTTTAAAATCAAATTATTTTTTGAGTTATAGTAATGAAAAACGTTTTAAATCTATAGCTCAACACAAAAGTCCAAAATAACGGACACTTAAGCGCACAGACACACAGTCGACACAATTCTTCAGCTGATGTGAACGGGTATGCAATTTACTGCTCGTTTGCCTTACATATAAAAATGTTGACATTTATTGTCTCATTGTTTACAGTCTCTTATCTTTGGGCAACCGGTCGTACCCTCAGAATGTGTTCGCCCGACCCTCAAAGCCGGGTCACTTCAAAATGCCTAAACGTCTACGAGTTGTCTATTTTGTGGCCCGAACTCGTGTAGTTCAAAGGGCTTTAATGCTGTTCCTCATCTCATGGATATCAATACTGGTTTATAACTTCGGTATCATTGAGCACTTAACCCCCGATTCCCGTCATTTGGACAAAGAATATGCATTCAATTCAACGAATTCGGGAAACAATGAAATGTTTAATAATTGGACAAAAAATAGTGAAATAAAAGACAAATATTTGTCGAAAACAATGGAGAAAAGTGTCAACACTTCCCAAATGACTCAACACTCGACCCAAACCTACCGTTTAGTGCATCAAAGTATGGATCTCTGGCGGCTCTTGTCATCACAGCACTGGTCAGGACTTTTCAATTATTACAACATTTCACTGTCGGGAAGATATATAACTATTTTGCCACCAATACTACTGTCCATTCCTGTGAGTCCCGAATATGCAATTCAGAGCCGAAACCCATCGGAAAGCGATCCACAAATCTTCCGCCAATTCCTATCACCCCCTGGTCTTCACTCTATCGACCCAAACGATGAAAACGACAACTATTATGGACTGAATGTTGATTCCTATCCACACATTCCTATGCAGTGGACGTCCGGCGAGATCTTCATAACCATTGCCCTATCGGTGCCGAGTATTATATTCATAATATATGTGTTTGTATTGATGTACAGATGTATGTGTTCTCGTAATTACGCCGAATGGCGAGACTCGTGGTCACAATCGCTTCCCTTCGGAAGGGGTCAGTCCAACAAAAAGGGTGTTTTGAGTTACGATTTCTTCAATTTCGAGACAAATCCGATTCGACTTCAAGACGACGAACAGGAACTCAATCTCTTGGCCTCTAATATCGACACACCGTTTGTGGCGTCGGTCTGTATGGACGGCAATATCAGAATATGGGACGTATTGTCGGGTGAATGTCATACCTATATAAAGAGGTGGACAACAGAACCGCAAACAGTTGTGTCAAAGCAGTTCCAACCGTCCCATAAGACTAGCGGCAGCTTTTCGTCGGACTCTACGTACGGTTCTTCGCCCGGGAATTCAAATGACTTCTTAAATGAAAGCAATATTTTAAGTCAAGTCTCTGAAAACCCTTCGCCGATCCAAAGTCGCACCGGTAGTAATGATGGCTATAATTTCTCTCCATTTCTCACAACACAGACATCACATTCATCACAAAACCTCTTAACAGAACTGATACTTAACGCCGCCGTCAACTCAGACGACGTCTCAACTGAGGAAACGGCGGTTAATCTCAAAACTGAATCAAACCTTCCGTTTGAGCCAATTTGGTCGACAGAGATATACGGAAAGTTGGTTATAATTGGGTGCAAAAACGGCAGAATAGAGGTCTGGGATGCACTCAATGGTAATCTTTGTTATTGTTATGAAGAGAACAGGAGTGGAGTGACAGCACTCAGGGCTACAAACACTAAACTCATTGTATCCCGACTTAACGGAACGCTTGAAATATTCAATTTAGAGATAATCAATGGCTTCTCTGTCAGCATATCCTCTCCCACTTCCGCTATGTCGACACCACTGCCGGCCAAAGACCAAGTGATTCGCTATAATCTGTGTCATTCAGTTCGGGCACACTTACAGCCGATTACTGCACTCCAAACTGAATCCTCAAACATAATAACCGGTGGTTTAGACCATTTATTAAAGGTCTATCGCACCGACACAGCTAACTGTGTGTTTACACTTCATGGTCACTGCGGAGGCATCACAACCATTCATATCGATCAAGTATTCCATACTTTCCTTCCATTCCCTTAATTACCAATAATAACACTAACTCTCAATCACTAGTATTCGCCCACATCTGCCATCAGTGGCTGTCAAGTCGGACAGTTGTGTGTTTGGGACATAAACACCGGCACCTGTGTGTTCAGCCTTGAGGCACATTTGGACGCATCGGTGACGTCAGTGATCGCAACGCCATTGTATTTCATAAGCTCGGGAACAGACAATCGGATCTGCATTTGGGATAAATATTCTGGTAATCAATGATTCATTCAATGATTAAAAGTATTTAAATATTAATTATGGACTGAATTACAGGTCATTTGGTTCATAGCATACCAAACGTGAGTCAACTCTTTACTATTGTTTTACTTTAATGTTAACAACAATTGCCTTCAATGACAGCACCACAGCATTTGTCGGGAAATGCTTTTACTGACGCCTAATATTCTGGTGACCGCACGTGAGGACCACTTAGTGTTATGGGACATATCCGAAGCGACTGCCGTCAGAATCATAGCACTGGACTCTAATTGCGATAATAAACAAAATTATATAAAGAATTTGAGGATATCTTCACAGAGTCGGGCCGTTGTGTGCGATTACGGCAAACAGTTATGTGTTATACACTTTCCCGGCGCCACCGAGAAGAGCGACTAAATTATTGATTAACTATTTATTCATTTAATTCAGAGTTTAGACAACATTTTGATTGAAATTTGTATTTAAGTCTAATTTTAAACTATTTTTTGAAATACTAGTCATTAAAACAAAAATTAATAACAAATTCAATGAAAGAAAGAATTTTTAAATTATTCTCTAATTAGACATAAATTTAAACTATTTTTCATTCAAAACATGTTTTCTTTGAATTCATTTTCATTTAAAGCAATAATTTTTTGTAAATATTAATAAATGTCTTATATTTTGAACGTTTTCTAAAACAATGTTTTTGTGTTTTGTTTCAAAACTCAATAAAAAGTTTTATTTTGTCATAAAATGAGTCCATATTTCCGATGTATTTCCTCTTTTGATTCCCTTTTCAATCAATTCATAGTAAAAGTGAAATTCAATACTATTTTAGCGAAAAATGCAATTAATTTTTATTTATATTCAAATGATTTGCAGTTAAACTCAGAAATAAATGTATTCTTATGTTTGAAACAAATTCTCTGATTATTCACTCATTTTTTTTGTTAAACATTTCTCTTGTGATTGATATCATTGCTAAGGATTTAGACGTTATCTCTATTATAAACCTTTTGCCCACTTCTCTGATAAGTTTTGTCAACAAATGTTTGAATTTAGTTCAAAAATATTGTATAATTTGTGTGAAATTAATCAAACGTTGAGACACTCATGGCTGAAGTGAATTACATCGCCAGCACTTCCACCACTGGTTCACAATTGGATGAGCCGTCGGTAGAAATCGTTACTAAAAAACGTGAGAATTCTGTTTCCTTTGCGAAGGACTTGACTGAAGATAATGATAAGGAGATCACAGAATCAGATCATCCGAACCGTCCCTCAGGTATGACTGTATATAAAGTTATATTTAATTTCATATAAAGTGTGAAAAAGTGATAAACTTTTATGAAATCTTTAAAACAATTCATTATTTGTTAATTTATTTTTCAATTGAAAACTGATTTCTTCTCAAAAGCCTAATAAAAATGTCTAAGAATTGAAACGATTTATCAGTTTTTCTGTTATAAATCAAAATATAAGAAATGTTTTGACATTTGATTGAAACTAAACTCAAAGTAATTTCATATTAAAATAGGTGTGCTTTGGAGACAACAGCGCTTACCGGCCTGGCAGGTCTCTCATCAATATTACACTCAATTAAATTAATATTAATTTATTTTCAAACCATAGCCTATACTAACAGCCGATACAGTGCTTCCGGCGTTCTTTCTGTTGGGGATAACATTAATACCCATTGGAGTGGGACTTCTTCTTTCATCCCATTCCGTATGAATTGAATGTTTTCATTGTTATCTCAATTCAATCTCAAATCGATATTAAGGTTCAGGAAATCAGTTATGATTACACACATTGTGTGACAACAGACGGAAGGACTAAATGTTCAGATAATGTGAAAAATAAGGACAAAAAATTGAATCCCAAGTGTCTGTGTCGACACAACTTCACACTGAATGAGGAATTCAAAGCACCCGTGTATTTCTATTATGGCCTTGAAAGCTTTTTTCAAAACCATAGGAGATATGTTCAGTCAAGAGATGACAGACAACTGGTCGGCAAACTGGACGACGAGGTGAGCAAAATGTGTGAGCCCTACAAGAAGGACAAGGAGGGCAAGTGGTTCGCCCCCTGCGGTGCTATCGCTAACTCATTCTTTACCGATTCATTCAAACTATATCTGAGAACAAGTAGTAGTCAAAGAGAACCAATAAATCTGATGGAAAGGGACATATCGTGGCCGACAGACAAACAATACAAATTCGATAACCCATCGCACGAGTCGTTCTCCAAATACGCCCGACCTCTCTATTGGGTCAAAAATGTTGATGATTTGGATCCATTAGATTGGGGTAACAATGGCTATAATAACGAGCATTTAATTAATTGGATGAGAACGGCAGCCCTTTCCTCATTCCGTAAGCTATGGGCGCGTATAGATCACGACCAGAATATTCTGTGGAGAACTTCATTACCAAAAGGCGACTACACTTTGGAAATAGACTACAGTATTGTCACACAAGTTGTGTTTGATTTAATAACAATTACAAACAATTGAATAATTAGGTTACCCAGTTGTCTTTGGGGAATGGAAGGGTAAAAAGTTGTTTTATCTGAGCAACACATCCTGGTTAGGCGGAAGAAATAGCTTTCTGGGAATCGCTTACATAGTTGTCGGAGGGGTTTGTCTGGTCTTATGGTTGGCTTTCCTTATAATTGTCAAAAAATATGGACAAAAGTGAGTCTCAAATGAGTATTGAATTTGAATTCAAACTGATTTACATTTCAGGCCCAAAGATATTGTAGACATCGGACCTAAAACTTCATACAATTTCTGTAAATCTAAGTCAGACTCAAGTGACGACTCAACCCAACCCTTGAGATCAGGAAATACTTAAAATCACAGTTAACTTACATTTATTTTTATCAATTCATTAATTATTTATAAGATTTTAATAAAGTTTTGAAATGTTTTGCAAATTATTTGGAAATTTTTATTTAAAAATAAATTTCGATTCAAACACTGAATAAATATTTAAAGCATTTGAAGACAAAACGAGTTATTAATTGAAAAACAATAACTATTTTATTATTAATTTAATTATGAATTCAATTGTAATAATAATAATAATGAGAATAACTATATTAAAATAAATAAGAAATTATGCTGGTGAATGAATTTTGTGCTAGCTCAATATTGCCAAAAGCATTTAGTCAAAGATTATCAGCCGATTTTATTTTCACCCTTTTGTCCAATCCTTTCAATTATATTGAATAACTATATTCAGGGGAAAACATTATAATTGATTTAATAGTTCATTGAAAGTCTGTTTCGTATAATAATGTGTAAAATATTTGTTATTAATATTACTTTTCAATCAATTGTTATGTTTTTATTGATATTTACTTTTGATTTATAATCACAACTAATATTCACTTCATTATAATTTTGAAGTGATTTTCAACACAAACAGCAATCAATGCATAACTAATGACACAAATTGAGAGTTAATTGACTTTTAATTGGTATAAAAATAGTGTTTTATTTGAAGTGAAAATTTCTGAACAAATATTTTGCTAATAAATAGTTTTGAATTTCATTTAAATATGAGTTAATAATCAATAATTTCATTAATTGTCTGCAAAATGCCTGTCCTTTAGGTGCGAATCACTATCAGGTGTAAAGTAGTCTAACGAATGGTTAGGTTTGTTGGATATTCCAGTGTCTCTGTCACTTCATCTAAACAATAGACTCTGACATCGGGCGCAAACTCTGGACCAAATGCACAGACAATCTCATCCGAGTGTTGAGTAGTGAAAGCCGGGGAAAAGTGAGGCACAACTACTTCCATAGCTTTGGTTCTGTAAATACTTAAGTAAAAGCCTTCCTTTGGAAATGTGTTCACCTTTTCAATGAATGAATGGATAGTTTTGATCGTAATATCGCGACAGCCGTCGAGAGTTAGTCGCCGAAGAAGTGGACACTCAATGAGCACTAAATCGATTTCATCGGTAATACAAATGCAATCAACAAGTGAGAGGTCTTTTAGACTTTTCAATTGGGATATGGATTGCATACCAGCGCTGGTAATAGAGATTGCGTTTCTTAAACTAAGTTTTTCAATGAATGGACACTTTTGTTGCAATTCTTGAAGTGATTGGTCGTTAACACCAATATTTTGGCCGATTATCACTAAATCAGTTAAATATCTGTTCAACGATTGGAACAGTTGAGTGACTTCTTGTGCACTGAAGTCCATTTGAGGGCCAAAAACAATGCAAAGAGTTTTCAAATGATTTAAATTTGAGAATAAATTGAAATTAATTTCTTTTGAATATATATTGAGTTTAAATGCCTTCAAGTGCTTAAGACTTTTGCAAATCAGTGACAAAATAACACTTTCTCTGATATCTATTGAAAGGATTGTTATATTCTTTCCGTTACCACAACAGAGGTCTTCAATGGCCTCTTCAGAGGTGACTCTACTCTTCGTTAGATGTAATTCATTGAACTTTAGACCCAATCTCTTAAACTCAGGTCTAATAATACAGCGGTTGAAGCGGATGTCCAGCACTTCCAGCGCTTCTGAATCAATGAGTGAATTGATGGCACTTTCAGTCATATGTCTGGAAGTAATCTTCTTTAGGTTCCGGTAATAATCGGCTTTACTTTCAAAACCTTCAAACGCCTGAAGATCTCCGAAATCTATTGACTCTAAAAGATAACAATTGGCGGCAATACTGACCACAATGTCCTCCATTGCCATCAGATCTGATGATTTGACTTTTCGTGGTTTGAAGAATCCCCTGAAGTCTATGTGCTTAAGATGACAGCACATTGTCATCAGTGGACAAATCGGTGGATAAATGGCTTTCTGGAGCTGTCTTTCAATGAAGGAGTACTGGCCGTCAACTAAACGCCAATTGAAGTGTTTCTCCGATTTCATGGACTCTTCGATACAATACTTCCAGTGATGAGAGACTGTCTTCAAACACATCCTGTCTTTGAGTGTCAGATGAGTGAAGACTTTAATCATCACATAATCATTCAAATCATAGACTGTTGTCATCGACTCAGAGATCGGTTCTTCGGTTTGAGTGTCATCTCTGTGTCCATCGTTTGACTGATTGTCTGTGAAATCATTGTTTGAACTCATCGTTGATTTGATTACAATTTGTGACCACTTTTTGAACCAAATATTTATTAAATGTTTGAAATTGAAGTCAAATCTCGTGACTATTGTTGGCTTTCATTACAGTTTGAAAACACTTTTCAATACATTGTTATCAAAATATTATTACAATTATAGGGAAAGGGTTAACAACTTGTGAATCACTTGTGATTATCATCTATCAGACGATAATTTATCAAACCTCCTATGTTGAGATGAGCTTTGTCAATTTCTTCAGTATATACTCTACTATAGAGTCAAATGAACAAGTACAGATTTTCAATTCAAAGAGAAATGAGAAATAAATAAAACTTTTATTTGTAAAACAAATTCAAAATATATTTACAAAAACTATTGAAAACATTAAACAAATAACTAATTAATGGTTTCATTACTACAACTCAGACATTGATTA
>JAQGAT010001577.1:0-13005 GCA_034687845.1 Pantelozetes paolii
ATATTAGTGAATTTGAAGTTGACTTTCATTCAGACGAAAACACAATCACTTCTTGCTTACAACTATTGTCTCAAATGCCAGCACTGGTAGACTTGACAGTCAGTACCACTTCTAGAGTTACCACAACTGTATTGAAATCGTTTGAAAAGTTCACTCAATTGAAAAAGTTGTGGATATATTCGCATACAATAACTGATTTCAAACCTGAGTTTAATATCAATTTCATTAAAAGTTGTAAACAATTAACACATTTAGTGCTAAGTCTCAGTGGAATCGATGATAACTTCTTTACTGACTGTGAATCAGCTGTTCCTCACTTGAGATCACTTTCAATCTCTACTGGAGTTGAGATAACAGACAATACATTGATTTCGTTATCAAAACTCAAGGATTTAAAGCATTTTTCTTTAGGTTGTGATGAAGATCTCAATTCAGTCACTGATTTAGGTATCAAATCATTGGCCGATAATTGCATTCAATTATATTGTATTAAAATTCACGGAAATTGTAATATAACTGAAGAGTTGTTCAAACATTTGATACAAAAGGCTAACAATTGTTCAAAAATTCAATTCAAGTGTCTTTTGAATTCAACCGATTATACAATTGATATGAAATCAGTGTTTGAGTCAAATCCCAACCCTTTCTCTAATATAATATTTGATTATTATGATTATTGATACAACTATTTAAGGGGTATTATCTGTATTTAAGGGATATTATCTGTAAAGCAATTTAATATTTATATTAACTTTTGTTTTGTATTGAATTAATAAAAATTAAAACAAATGATTGAATTGTAATCAAAATGATCTTGGTCAATTTCTAATTTAATTTTGAATAAGTCAAGTGATATTTACATTTATAAATTTATTTCACAAATGCATTAAAAGTCAATTAAATTAAAGTTAAGTTTTGTATTAAAACTGATTTCAAGTGATGTCTAAAACGTCTGCAAAAGGATTGGCAATAGATTTGGAGAAGAAATGTGCGATCAATGAAGACATGAGTGAAGAGACAATCGGTTACCCAAAGGATTCCTGATATCTATTGTGATAAATAAATACTCGGATCACCTACTTTTCCAATACCCGGATCACCTACTGTTCCAGTACTCCATGTGATTAAAAATCTATACATTTATTATGAGATTCGCTGTCATTAATGGTATAATAGTTTATGAAAAACAAAATATTATTTAAAATACTTTTGAAAAGTATTTATAAATTGAAATATCAATGAAAATAATAGTCAATCAAAACAAATGGGTCCTATTTTGAAGCCAAATGCCTGATTGGACAGTCCATAGTCGACGGGCCAGAAGTCAGTGATCGGTAAATGCATTGGTTTTGTCGATTGAATCAAAAACTCTGTTTGACTTTCGTCTGAACTTTTGCTCTGAATATGAAAACAATTGAAAACATATTTAAAAAGTGATTAAAAAACACTTCAATTAATACTTTGCATCCGTCGGACAGTATCTCAGGCTTATTGACGGAACGGTAGCCAAACTCGTGATTGTTTTGTCCCATGAATTTGACGGAGAAGTCATAACTACGGGACGGTTGGGAGAACCAGGCAATAGAGTTGACGCACTGGAAGGTGAAGTTCTGATAGGCCTGTTTGCTCAGCAGTCGGAGGAAAGTTAGCTGAACAGAGCCCACCTCTTCGTAACTGATTTTAAACCCATTCCTCAATGTACTAAACCAGCGCTCATTCCTCTCCTTCTTCCAAGTGATGACCGCTTGCTGTCAGACAATCATTGCATTTAAATAATCAACAAAACTATGAAACACTTAATACCGAAGCTGTTTGTTGGTCAGCGTTGACACAGGTATGTCCACCGGCGCTCATATTGCAAAACACATGTATTGAGTCATCAATAACACCCAGATTAGGGTCAATCCAATACCAGCCTAAAAGTGTAATCATTGTGTAAATCAAAGGGCTTTTTTTATTATGTATAAAACTGTTGCTTAAAATAAGGGGTATTTTTGAGTGAAAACATCACAAACCGTCATCAAAGGTCGGGTGCGCGTAGTATATGTCACGACAACTGCGCGCCGGATTAGCTTTAGATCCAAAAGGCTTTTTGATGGCATCGATCTCTTTCCGGATCGCATATATACTCGTGTAGACAGTCATCAGTCTATTCCTCAGCTCTTCGTCTACCAGTCCTTCCTTTCCCTCCTTTTTGTTGCCATTCTTTGGATCTAAAAGTGAAATGAAATCCAAAATAACATAAGTTTTACCCCTTTTTGGACATTAAATGGTTATTCACTCGGAAGGGGTGGAACAGGCGTTGCATTTGATTCAAATGAATTGTAATGTTTGAGTTTGGGATCGGTATCTCTCTTATGCCGATAACCGTAGGGATTGTCTCTTTCTAAGAACATTTCCGGTGGAATGGGAGGCGCCTCTCCGGGTGGGCCTAAAATGCAATGTTTTTAATAAGCGATTTCAATACTAATATTGAAAGTTGATTACCGGGTAATCCGGGTTCTCCTTGTGCTCCCGGTTGTCCTATAGGGCCGTCATTTCCTGTCTGGCCCTTAGTTCCGGGCGGACCCTCTATTCCCGGCTGACCCTCCTGTCCCGGAGACCCAGAAGAGCCTATCAATGAATCAATATTTAAGAAATGCTATAAAATTTAAATCAACTTTATTTTGAATACCTTCTGGTCCTGTAAGGCCGGGCAGTCCTATAGGCCCAATAGGTCCTGGCTCTCCCTTAGGGCCAGGTTCACCCTTCTCACCCAAATCGCCCTCAAAAGTGACATTAAATTTAGAAAATATAAGAAAGTTATTGAAATTGTTATACCTTTCTACCCGCCCGACCCATCAGTCCTCTATGACCTTTCAACCCCTTCTCTCCATTGTCTCCTTTATCACCCTGGTTACCCTGAGGTCCTATAACCCCGGGTAATCCGGTAGGACCGGGCAGTCCGGGTAAACCAGTTTCTCCTGCCTTTCATATACATATAAATCATAATCAATGAGTGTTTCTGTAAATCCATTTCCTTTTATTTAAATACCATTCCTTGTGGACCTCTTTGACCCGATTCCCCAACATTTCCTTGAGGTCCAGAGGGGCCGGTAGGTCCAGACTGACCCTTCTCACCCATTATTCCTGTGTCACCCTTCTCTCCTAAAATTAATTAAAAGTGAATAAAAATAATAATAATTGCATAGAAAACCTGTTAATCCAATGTCTCCCTGAGGGCCGGGCAGACCATCCACTCCTGGTTTACCCGGGGATCCAATCAAACCCTTTATATATTTTACATTTTTTCAAATAATTATTTTACAATCAATTCATTAAATCATTACTTGTTTTCCTGGAGTTCCAGCGATTCCTTCAGCACCGGGTGGTCCAGGATTGCCGTTAATACCATTAAGACCCGGCTCACCCTAAAAACGAAATATACGTTAAATAAAGTAAATAATAATAAACAAAATAAAACCTTAATTCCCGTCAAACCGGGTGAGCCTTCAGCGCCCGGAAAACCGGGTAAACCTGGCGTTCCCTTTGGGCCTTCATTTCCGGGCAAACCCTTAGAGACAAAATCAAATAATAATTTAAAGTTTAAGTAAATTTTTAATACCCTTTCCCCTGAAGGCCCGGGAAGTCCAGGCAATCCGTCATCACCTTTAGGGCCGGGCGGTCCACCCTCTGCACTGTCGCAGTCTTTTCCTTTAGGACCCGGTTGTCCATTAAGTCCAGAGTCTCCTTTAGGACCGGCAGTGCCTTCAGGTCCAGGAAGTCCTGGGACTCCCTGTTGTCCGTCGTTTCCTAATTAATAGTTTTTAAACATTCAATGAAACAATTGATTCATAAATGTCTGAATACCTGGCGGTCCCTGTAGTCCAGTAGGTCCTGGAGGGCCTATTGGACCTAATTTACCATGATCACCTTTCTCACCTCTTGGCCCGGCAGGTCCGGGCAGACCCTTAGCATAGAATAGACATTAACACAATACTAATTAAAACCATGTCATACCTGTGTTCCCTGATTACCCGGTAATCCTCTGGGACCTACCGGTCCATCTTCGCCTTTAGGACCGGCTAAACCCATTTGTCCCGTCTCACCCCTTTCCCCCATAGGACCTATTGGTCCCTTTTCACCCGACTCTCCCTGGAGTCCAATCGGACCTTTCGGGCCCTAAAACATGAATAAAATATTAATTATTTTCAAACAAGGAATCAATGAATTACTTGTTCCCCACGCGAGCCCTTCGACCCCTTATCTCCGGGTACTCCCGGCTCTCCTTTATCTCCGTCTTCTCCTGGCTGTCCGGGTGGACCGGCGGGTCCTTGTGCTCCCTTAAACATAATATAAATCAAATTAAACATATTTAATAAATTAAATACAAACCTTTGAACCATCCTTTCCGTCCCTTCCCGGAGGGCCAACAAAGCCGACGTCTCCCTTATCGCCTTTACCCCCTGTAAGACCCTGAGCACCTCTTGGTCCTTCTCTGCCAACATCTCCAGGGGGTCCGATATCTCCTGGTATTCCAATATCACCCTAAATATCAGTGAGAGATAAATATAAGTCAATCCTATTATATAACTGTCCCTTACCTTAGGTCCGGGCAAACCCTGGTGTCCCGTCTCTCCCGTTGCACCCTTTAATCCTTGTGGACCCTGGATGTGGTGGTCATTCAAATATAAATACAATAGAAATGAAATAACAAAACAAACTGTAATTCCGGGTAACCCTCGCTCTCCTGGAGATCCCTGAGTTCCCAGTGATCCCTGTAATCCTGGTGACCCAACTGTGCCCGGAGGTCCGGTTGGCCCGTCTTTTCCTGATGATCCAGGTATACCTGATTCTCCCTGAGGTCCGGGTGGTCCTGAAGATCCAGGTTCTCCTAAATATTGTATAGAAAACTAATAATAAACAAAATTAAATAAACCTTTCATACCCTGAGCGCCGGGAAGACCATCACTTCCTACCGGACCCACAGGTCCTGCTGCTCCCTGTTGTCCATTAGGTCCGGGCAAACCAATAGGTCCTCTCTCACCGGGAAATCCTGGAATTCCGTCCTTTCCTTCAAATATAAAAATTTTAGGATTGATTTGTCGTATTTCAATCCAAACCTGACAGCCCTGGAGGACCGGTATATCCTATCGGTCCAATCAGTCCTCTCTCTCCCGGCTGTCCCTTCTCTCCCGGCTTTCAATCAAATGATTATTAACTATAAATTGAAATTTCAATTCAAATCCTATACCTGTCCAGCAATTCCTTCCTGTCCTATCGCACCCTTATATCCAGGAGTTCCTCTGCTCCCTCTTTGGCCTCTACTTCCCTGAGGACCTCTTGGACCGGGAGGTCCACTAAAATTCAAAGATTGAATGAAAATTTTTACTGCTTTGGTTACATACATACCGATCCCCTACTGGACCAGGATTTCCCTACAATTAATAAAATTCATATTGAAGTGATTGAGTGAATCAGTTTATACCCGACCCATACCCTCTCTCCTTTGTCTCCCTTTCCACCAATTTGTCCGATATATCCCTTCTCTCCTAAAGTGTTAAAACTTTTATTAATTTTTACTGAAAAATGATTTTTTAATGAATTTATATAACCTTTAGGACCAGTAGACCCGGGATATCCAGGAAATCCCGGAATACCTAACTTTCCCTTCTCTCCCTGTCGACCGGGAGGACCGGTATCTCCTTTGGGACCTATTTTTTAATTGAAAAAAATCAAATAATTGTTTTAAAAGTTTTATTCAATACTAGCCTTGAATTCCTTTATCTCCATCCAAGCCATCAGCTCCGGGCGCACCAGTACTTCCCGAAAGGCCCAGATCTCCTTTAATACCCTGATCACCACGACTACCTTGTTGTCCAATCTCTCCTTTATCTCCCTTTTCACTGCAAAGAAACAAAAGTTGTATAAAATGTTCACTAAATTTAATAATTCATTGATTAATGTCTTCTATTATACGATAAACGGAATGTATATAAGCATTCACTGAATAAACCCATTCCTCACCCAATCATTCCTCTGATCCCTTGATCACCCTTCTGTCCCATTGCACCCGACTGTCCCATAGCTCCGGGCAAACCAATCGGTCCCTAATGTTAAACATAAATAACTTTTAGTCAAACACTTAATGCTATCAATGCTTACGATATCTCCTTTGGGTCCGTGAGGTCCGGGTTGTCCGATATGTCCCTACAATTGCAATCAAAAACAATATTAACATTACTTATAAAATAAGTCTATTTTCAATTCAGTACCGGCGCTCCATCAGACCCGGGAAGCCCAGGCAAACCAGGTTTTCCACGCGGGCCGGCAGGACCTGGAGGTCCTAAAGCACCCGATGGACCCTAAATGTGAATAAATAACTAGAAATTTATAAACAAAGCATATTTGACATACATTTGACCCATAATGACCTTTAGGGCCAGCATTTCCTGGAGGGCCGGGTTGTCCGGGTGCTCCACTTTCGCCTTTAAGTCCTGGAAGACCTTCACCTCCGGCCACTCCAGGAGAACCAGGAATACCTGGAAAACCTCTGGGTCCAGGAAAGCCCCTTGGTCCCATGTCACCCGACGGACCAATAGGTCCGGTCTCCCCGTCATCTCCTGCCTCTCCGATAGGACCCGACTCTCCGACAACACCCGGATTACCAGTGAATCCCCGCTCACCTAATGATACGAATAAATGATTAATAAAGTCATCAAAAGTTAATTAAATTTAAAAATCAAATGAAAATTAAATAATAAAATGATTAGACCTTTCTCTCCGGGAAAACCGGGAACACCCGGCAAACCAGTCTCTCCCTTCATGCCCATAGCACCTGTCTGTCCGATTTGGCCTATCATTCAAACGATTCAATTATTTATATATCAAATACAATAGAGTTTGAAAACAGACCTGGAGTTCCACTTTTGCCCTAAAAGTATTGAAAATGTAAAACAATTATTGAATAAAAATAGGATTTAAAAGACATTTATAAAACACAAACCCGTTTTCCAATACGACCTGGAAGTGACACAAAATGGATATTATTTACAAACTATGAAATGTCAATTCAATAAATACAATACCGGGTAATCCCATCATTCCTCTAAATCCTGAAAATACAATGCAATTTAATTTCATAATTAAATTAGTTTAAAATATACCTCTTTGTCCTTCTACACCAATTAACCCTGGTTCACCTTTAGGACCTAAAGGACCCGGTGGTCCCACTGGGCCGGGAAATCCTGTCAAACCTTGAGGACCGGGCGGTCCTTTCATTGATTGCTTTGAATGATTCAAAGTTTATAAATAAGAATTTCAACACAAACTCCAAAATAGGGTTAAAATATCCCATTTTATTGAATATAATTTTATACCCCTTACCATATGTTGACTAAGCATTGCCCTCAACCCATCATTATTGTCCGGACCTTTAGTTCCCGTTTGAGTTTGTAATGGTATCATAAATATATGGCCGGGAGGACCAGGTACACCTAAATTTCCATTATAACCATCTCTTCCTTGTTCACCCTTTTCTCCTTTCAACCCCTGTGACCCTGGAATGCACTGAAAGTACAATCAATTAATAGAAATTCTTCTCATTTTGATTAAGCCTTCAATACTTTATTGCTATCATAACTCCCAACCCCTCTATTATATGAGAAATCAATGGGTGCTTCAGTTGAATACTGAATAGAAATTGAATTAAATGTTTGAAAATAAGACAAAATTAAATGCTTTACTGATTCAGTCATTACTGTCTGCGCTGTGGACAGGGTTTCATTGAATGAATAAATGCCAACAGTTGTAGTCACTGTAACTTCCGGTTCCGTAACGCCCACTGCTTTCGGAAAATAAAAAATAGTTGAATCTGCTATACATAAGAAAAATCTACCGTTCCTTCAAATGTTAAACTTTTGGGTTACCTCTGATTATATTAATTCAAAAATTGATTTCTTACTGTTTTTCACATTTTCATCAACAGAGCCAACCCTTTCATCAATACCTCCGTCAGTGCTTCCATCGATGGTATCATTATCTTCATCTAAATCTTCTCCATTACCACCGTTTCCATTGAATCCATTTTCAAACCCATTCCCATATCCATTGTCACCATTATTATGATTATTACTATTATCTAAGTCTTCGTAAGGGAACGGTTGTGTACACTCAGGGAGATAGTCATAACACTGTTCATAGGCTGCATCGGGAGATGGTATCAAATATATGTGTTGTATATCCCCTTCAAAGTGATTGTTATTCAGTAATGTTGTGCCGATTAATGTGATTCCGTTTGTCTCGAGTCGGGAATTCGGGTCTCTGGCCAGTGATCGGGTTTGTTGTGTATGACAATCAGTTAAGAGAGTTATTGAATCCCCCTTTTAATCAAAGGGTGTAAAATTTATTTAAGTTTCAGCCCCTGATAAATATAAATGTTATTTCACTCACTTTAATACTAAGCGCCAAACGATGCCATCGATTGTGAACTAACTTTGAGTTGAATTCAACTGATAGTAGGTCTGTCCGCCCGTACTCTTCAGTGTCTCTGATTATAAATGTGATATTAGAGCCCACAATGAAAGCCAACTGTTCAATGCCGGCGTCGTTATACACCGTCAGGATATTAGACACAGTGTTTGCTTTTAATAGTCTAAACGCAACCAGAATTGAGAAATCGTACGGAAATTCCCCTAAAATTGAATGTTTTGTTAAGAGTTTAATGAAATAATACATTAAATATTAGTTGTCATTGAAATACACTTTTAACTGACGAAGGTATTAATTTCATTAAATAACATTGATAAGATATCACTGAAAAGTCATTACAGATATGAATCTAACAATAGAGGATAAACTCACTTTAAAAATACGGATTTCTTACTGTACTCTCACTCCTGTGCTTTCACTCACTGTACGCTGACTTTAATGCTAAACTATAGGAAATATGTTTACAAGAGTTTATCCTTTATTGAAATGTTTCAATATTGCCACCTTGATAACTTTTAAGTCTTAATCTGTAATATCTTTGCATTGAGTATCGAGTGTCGGATTCCACTAAAACAATACCTGGTAATAGTTGAGCAGTTGGTATAGTAAGCAATGCTTTATCAGTAATCCTAAACGCAATATCACTGTTGTCTGAATTGCCATAAACTGGTCGTCCGTTTTCATCGACAGCAACCGCTCTTTTGCTACAAAATCCGATCTCTTTAGTGACGCCTAACGGCTCTGACTCTACATTTAGTGATCGTAGTATATCTGATGAACCTGTCTCAAATCAATTCATATATAAGATAACTAAAATTCTTATCAAATAACATAAATAATTTTGACCATGATCATTTTCTAGTAATTATTTACCTGATGGTAGTATTGATGAACATTTGATATAATCATTGATTAAAACATTTAAATAAATAATGAATTTAATAACAAAATAACAAAAACTATTCAAATAAAAGTGCATTTCAATAGAAATGTCTTCAAAAAGTGAATTTCAATTGAAATATAATTTTCGTTACATTTTTGTGGTTTTCATATAAACATGAGTTCAAAGAACCGAATGTCTCTATAATTCGCTTCCGAATAAGACATCAAATCCTTTACGATATTTAAAACATATTTAAAACTCTTATAAAAAACTTTCACATAATTATTCAAAAGAGTAAATAAATCTTTATTTAAGGGGTAAGGGTTTGATTAATAAATTTTTGACCATCTAAGATAATCCTGCTTATATTTTGTGAAACTAATCTTCAGACTATTTACTATTTGTATGGAGTCTTATATAAGAAATGAATTGAAATATTTAACCACTTTTTCAGTGCTTCCGTTCATTTCAACACTTTTTGCAAATAAACTATTAATACTTCAATACATCGCATATGGGTTTGCAATCAATGCAATCATATTTGAAATATATTTCTCAATATTGTTGAGAATTTTCTTTATTTTGTTTGTATTTAATGTTATTTACAAAATATATTCAATAATATTAATCAATTGTTTCACAAATTAAAGATCAGTTTCATAGCATTTGACCTTAAAGTGAATATAAGCTGAAAGTGATTGCAATATTATTAATCAAATTTTTAAGAGACCTGAGTCTTCGTTTATGCTTACGTACTGTATGTAGTTGTGCTGTAACTAATGCTATAAAAATATAACTCAATGGACTAATGGGTAAATACATTAAAGTACGTGAGCATATATGGGCCCTTTTTATATATAACTTTATCAAATATGTATATAAAAAGTATGAGTCTCTTAAAAATTTGATTAACAATATATATTACAATGAATTTAAACCCTATTTTCATATTTAATGAATTTATTGTTAGTTTGGATTCAATTTTTAATCACATTTTTATCTTAAATGCAATTTAAATCCCAATTAAACTCTTTCATTGATTTCTCCGTTTCTTCTCTTATTGTCCAACAGTTGTCCTCCGCTTTCAGTTGTGAATTGTTGTTCTTTAGGTCTGAGACCCAAACGCTCGTGAATTTAATGTTTGTTTTAATTAACGTTTAGTTTTACGACAACAAAGAGTTAGTCTTTTAATTTAATTCAATGTTTGCATGCATTCAATGATATTGTTATGAAAAACGTATAAAAAGGAAACGATTTTTGAAATTCAAATCATTTTTAGTTTAGTTTTCAATCAATTCTTTACAAAATTTTTTATCAAAAATCCGTTTGAAAATGCAATCACTTCTTGATGTCAACGACTCAGAAGATGAGGTGTCGATCCCGAAGATGAGGTCCGGCGGACAGATTGTGGAGACCAAGCGTCGCCGAAAGAGCTCCAAGTCTGGCGGTGGACACAAAAAACGCCGAAAGGGCTCAAAGGGAAAGAGTGGTAAACGAAGGAAGGGTTGCAAAGGAAAGAAAGGAAAGAAGAGGAGTAAGAAGAGGGGCCACAAGTCTTCGGGCGGTGAAGAAGAGTGAAAGCATTATTCAAACAAATCTTCAAAATTATCTGATTTTTTGTAAAATTCAATCAAAATTATGATTAGATTTCAATAAAACTGTTTTAAAAACCATTTTATTCTTCATTTCATTTGATTTTCATTTAATCTTAAAATCATTTCTGAAATCAATTAAGAATTTCTGAAGAAATGTCTTTAAAATGTCTGAAATCTGTTAAAAATTATCCAAAATTTTGAATCAAATTTGAATTTTAAACGGATTTTCATTTAAAATGAAATTAAAAATCCAAAGACTTGAGGAATCGTTGGATTTAGTCATCAGTTCTTGAGTTAATGTCTTAAAAGTTATCAATCATTGAATGTCTAGAAAGTGGTTGACATGAAAAACATTGTTTTTCACACGTCTTCCTCAAATCATTGAACTGATGGACAGTTGGTTTCAATCATTTTCTCATTGAATTGAATTTGTGTTTCAATTCTAAAATTTATAATTATTTTGAATTTTAAACGGATTTTCATTTGAAAATCAGTTTTAATTAACGTTTAGTTTTATAATACAAAACAAAACTGAATATAATTTTAAAATATAATTAAATTACAAATAATTCAGAGAAAGAGATGACTTGTGTATTCTGTTTGAAGGGAATGGAGTCAAACACCGGTCCACTAGTCATTGTATGCGAATGTGAGGACAAACCGGTCCACAAGTCCTGTGTCGAGCAATGGATTGAGTGGACACACGAAGACAAATGTCCTTTTTGTGGGTTCAGTGTTATCATTGAATACTATCCGAAGAGTTTCATTCAATACTTTCATGAAATTCCCGAAGAATTTGAAGAATTGTTTTCAATATTTATGCGAACAGTGAATGTGAGTCACTTAGCACTGGTAGGTCTTGTCATTTGGTTACATAACCCCATATACTGGTTGCTCTCAACAGTCGTTGTCTTTATTACTGCCTTCAGATATACAATAGTCTTAAGACTTTGGCTTTTGTTTTATAATCGCATAAAATATAGTTTCAATGACTGGAAAAGCACTCATTTAAGTGTCAAAGTATCTCCTAATCCAAGATATCTTTGATTTCTGTTTAATAATTAAAACTTTATTTCAAAAAACAAATAAATTATTAATTCATTCATTCATTGGTCTTATGATTGTGTGAAAGGTATTAATATTGTATACAATCTCTCACTTAATGTAATTTATTTATGAAATGCTGTTATAATTGTGATTTGAATTGCATTTGAGATTAAAATCAGATTTAAAATTGAAGTATTAATAGTTTATTTGTAAAAAGTGTTGAAATGAACGGAAGCACTGAAAAAGTGGTTAAATATTTCAATTCATTTCTTAAATGATTTCAATTATAAAACGATTTCTTCTTTGAATAAAAATTAAAACAATTGTTAATGAAATACAGTTTATAACTGATCATGGTGAACATGCAAACACTAAACCTACCTGAGCAATCATATTCTCCAACTCCTGGTCACTGAGTCTTCCCTTATGCTCTTTTGATCTCAATCTCCTCCTCAGCACCGGTGGAGAGAATTCTTGCGCTCACTCTTAGGATGCCTTCGCCTGTGATCTCAAACACAACTTTTATGTTTTGATCCCCTTTAGGCGCAGGTGGTATACCATTAACCGTAAAATCACCCAAAAGTCTGTTATTATCGGCGATGTCTTCCTCCCCTTCAAACACCTCAACCCTAACAGTGGTCTGGAAATCAGAAATAGTTGAGTAAACCCTTTCATAACTGTTCGGAACGTTTGAGTTTCGGTTAATAATAACAGACATAACACCGCCGACGACTTTCACCCCCAAAGACATCGGTACCACGTCTTTGACCCTCAAGTGTCCCAAACCCTGGGCTTGTTCTCCATTTAAAATGGCCGCCTGAATGGCTGCGCCGACGGCCACCACTTCGTCCGGATTTATCACATGACTGAGTGGCCGACCATTGAATTTCTCGGAAAGCATTTTCTGTATTTTAGGAATATGTGTCGATCCGCTCACTAATACGATGTCATCGATGTCTGAGTGACTCATATTTGCGTCTTCGAGGGTCTGTGCGACCAAATCCATGGACT
>JAQGAT010001578.1:0-13003 GCA_034687845.1 Pantelozetes paolii
GGCGTCTAAAAAGTTGATAAAATTGAGAAATGAATTGAAACACAAATCATATGTGAATATGACCAAGGAGAAAGCATTGCATAGATTGTGAGCGAGTATTTATATTAATTAATTTGTTCAGTGTAGTTTCACTTTTGTCTCAGTTTACTTTAAAATTCACAATTATTTTACTTTAGTTTTAATTTCAGTTTTTAAGTAAAAATGATTTTATTTTTAACCATTGTTTCAATGATTTTATTCATTCTTATGACCACAAGTGCTGAATATAAACCCGGATTTGATGTCATTCCTAAACTCGATGTGAAGCTAAAACAAGGTAATTATATACTGCTAACTTTAATAATCTGGATCAAATATTAAACTAAATAATAAACCTGTTTATTTCTATTTAATAATGTGTTTTTAGACAACCCTGGCGCCACTTTCGAAGAGGTTGACATAACCTTTGACAGTTATTTGAAATACTTTTGGGATAATCCACAGGTTGTTATAAAAATAAGTTTGCCCTTGGTTGAATTCACGGCATTCACTGCTTGTGTCGAAAGCGGCGCTTATTATTCTAACGTATATTTCATACCAAGGTCCACTTGTTTTTTTCTCTATCAATACTTTATGAACTCTAAATGTAATGCAAAAATCAAAGAAATTAACTCTAAATGGGACTCAAAGTTCAAAGATATGCGGAACAGATGTCATTGTAACTGAATTTCAATGACCGGACACATTCACACCCGACTAAAGACCAAATTCCCGAACCAAGTATAGCACAGAATATTCTTTACATTTTGTCAAAACAACTCATTGAAAGCACACCAAATGTTTCGCTCCAATAATATTGTGTTTTTTCATATATCATATCATCTCTTATGTTGTGATTACAAATCGTTTCTTTCATTTCTCAATACTGTCTGAAAAAATGGTAGACTTTTTGATACTTCACTGAAAACTGTTTTTAAAAAATATTATTTTTACTCATATCTCATGAAAATATCAATTCTTAGCTCTGATTTCAAACTTAAATTAAATTTTAGTCTCTTTTCACTCATCTCTTTCACTCTGTTTCTGAAACAATATATAAACAGAAATATTATTTATTATTAAACTGTTGTTATAATAAACTGTTTGTCTCCACAACAGAGACGAGATATTAAATTTCAAACACAGTAAACAGTAATTAACCGGAAATTAAGTGAATTATTATCTTTTGACTTTCAAACCAAATAACTATTCATTAAAATCACTGATAAATAAACAATAAATAAAAATATTTTGTTTGTTTTTATGGACAAAAACTTCACATAAATTGCCCACAAAATCGCTAATCGATTATTTATTGATGATTTTTGTTTCACTACTTTGTGTCACAATTTGTGATTTTTTTCACATTTTGTTTGTATAATATTTATACATAAAAATATTCAAAATCTATAGAAATGTGAACAAAATCTTATCACAAGTTATATAACACTAACTATTCATAATAACTTCTGCTTTTCATCAAAACCAAAGTCTTTTATTACTATTGAATAGTATTTTGTATAAAATATTCATTGATTTGATATAAAAAATAAATGAAATAATAATCACAAACAGAGAAACATATCTCAAGACTTATTCAAAGTTAAAAATTGCAAAAAGAAAATAAGAAAAAATACAATGAATTGAATCACAAAATCAATTCATAAACTGATTTACAATAAAGTATATGAAAAATACATCAGAGTTTTGATAAACATTTAAATAATTTATATCTTTTTCTGTATATCTCTGACAATCAATAATATAAATCACTGGTCAAACAAAACGCACAGTCCTTTCAATTCCTAGTGCCTTCAAAAACATACTGTATAACACATAGTACACACACATAAGAGTAGAGACTATTATATAAGAAAAAAGTATTAATAATTTCTTTCTTTACTTATATTTTGATTTTTATCAGTGGATCAGTGGATCTGTTTTGACATCAATTCAATAATTTATATAACTTTTTGTTATTATAAAGAGATTTTGTGAACAAAAAAGTCAAATAAGAAATAATTTATCAAAACTTCTAAAGAATATAATTATTTATAATATATTTCTTTCTACTCTTCATTAAATCAAATAAATTCTTGAATATCAGGGGTAATTCATTGATAACTTGTGAGAGTATAGTAATATTGATTCTGCAGGGGGTCTCTCTCTTCAAGAAATTGTCTCAGAGTCTTATGTCAAGAATTAATTAACACTTTTCTCACAGGGGGACAGCATTTTAACTATACTATCAATGGTTAAGCATAGCTAACCTATTCGTGCACTGAAACACTGAATTATCCCCTGTTTTTCATAACCCCTATTATCGCTATGAATAACTTGAATATTAAATGTGCATAAAATATTTCGTATGATATGTGCACAATCGATAGATTGAAAAAAGCGATCCGGCTCATCTGCTCGATAGACATAATTTGATTTTTATAACTCAATTCAAAGCCCATATTGGTTTGGGTTTGAGTGCTTTGATAGCAATGTTTTAGTTTAGAGAAACAAAAATTATTTTAATTTAAAGCATTTTTTGTATTATTTTGTTATGAAAACCGATTTCTATAATAATATATCAAATATTAATGCATTTTATTGATTGAAACTTCATTTACAATTCAAATGACATTTCTCTGATATTTTATATTTAGAATAACTATCAATCTATGAAGTTAAATATTCTTTAACATTAATATACCTTGTTAATTTTTCATATTTATTGGCATTTTTTGAATGCTTTTGCTGTGAAATAATTACTTTGTTTTGAAAATACTCTTAAATTATAATTTATTTAACATTAGATAACAATTAATATTTATTTTTACTATTGTTTTAAATGATTAATAAATTTAATATTTCTATTGAGAAAAACCCCTGATTTTTGAGATAACGTAAGAAAAACCTCAAATCTATTTATACATAGATTTACACTAAAAGGTGTTTTAAAACAATTTAATTTCAATATTTCCTTGAAGTTATTTCCAGTAAATGACATAATAAGGGATTAATTTGTTTTTAATTCAAATTAAGTTGAATTCAATGCAAGACTTCATTCAATTATTTTCACGAAATAAAAAATAAAAATAAAACTAAAAATAGATTTACTTTTTGATTATAATTGCCGTTAATTTCAACTTTACTTTAGATAACAATTGTATTACAAAATAGTTTTGCATTGAATCCTAGAAAATGAAAATCAGATAAACATTAAACTAAATAATGAAAACTAAAAATAATTAATAATTTTATATTATATTCAATGTTTTGAATGAAAAATAAAATAAAAATAACAATAATTTAAATAAAATTATTATTTATTCTTAAACTGTATTCACGAATAAACTTACACTGATCATTAATATAGTGATTAAGGTTTTTGCTATTATTTTAGTTTCATTTTCTGTCAAAACAAAAATCCATAAAAATATATAAAATTTTACTAAAAATAAAATAAAACATAATTTCATTGTTTTTATCACTGAATCAGGAATTTTCCAATACTTTTCGTAAATACAATACTATTTCTTAAACTGAGTGCAAAAAACAGAGTCAAATATATGGGAGTGAGAGAGGAATGGTAGGCAAAGAAAAAATCGATATCTTATATATAAAACTGACGGCTATTTTAGGTTCACAAGAATTTTTATTGAGTTTTATAGCACACACACCAGCAAATCGATACCACTGTCCGATCTATCGTTATGGGTATGGTATGGCTTGTAATGAAATTTTAGTGCATTTTAATGGCCAACAATATTATATGGATTTTATTTGCAATTAAGCTTAAAATACATAATAATTCAAATCATGTTTTTCATCGCTAATACCCCTGACTTTGAGCATTAAAGGGAGGAAAACATTAGATAAAAAAAATCAATAAAAATGTGAATTTCATTCACAAAATAGTTATTATAATTCAAAAACAATATTTCATTTCTCACTTTAGTTTCTCATTATATTCTGTCATACATTCACTTATAGACAGTAGACTTGAAATTCAATCCAAAATAATATTATTATTGTTTTGTTTTCACACAATATTTATACTGTTATTAACGTTAAAAAGATTTATTTAAGAAATGTTATGTCAGTTCTCTATTTCATCGCTTATGAAATACGAGATGTTTTGTGTCAATTGATATGAAATCAAAGATCTCTTTGTCGCTCAGTATTAGTGCACTGTTGTAGTCTCAGAGACAACGGAGTACAGAGTTTGTGAGAGTGAGAGAGAGAGAAAGAGAAAGAGAAAGAGAAAGAGAAAATCAAAAAATGTTAATAAAAACACCAAAAATCAAATCCAATGCCTGTTTGTGTGTCTCTAAAACATTGAAACACTAATGAGAAGAAAGAAAAACATAATCTATATTTCAGTTTAAAAATTGTTTTCAAGACTTATATTGAATTTACTTTTTGTCTAAAGAAAACAGAATATTCTTTAAAAGAGTTTAATCAAAAATAATATACATTTTTCTCTCCATCTTTGAAATACATAACGAAATCTTATGAGACGTTTGGCTAATATTACTGCAAAAAAAATAATAACACAATTCCCATATGTTTTGGTGAAAATTAAAACCGAAATCTCAGATCTAATTCCCCCTTATTTTGATAGCAATACTAGTTTTAGGTGAACACAGGCTACGAGTGCATTGAAAGTCAAATACAAGTTATGATTTTATCGATAGTAAGAAAAAATACTAAAACACAAAACCATTTAATAATGTAATGAATTTCTGCACTATTTATTCAGTCCAGGGTTATATGTATTGAATATATATTATTAGGAAATGTTCACAACTATATCAACGAACTATTATTATATCAGTGCTTCAGCACCGGTATATCGAGAGCACAGGCTATTGTAATGTAGATTGGAGAAATGGTTAATGATATTTTCTGCTGGATATCATTAAAGGTGTAGCAAATATATTGGAGACAGGAATAATAGGTTTTCTCTTTTTCTCTCATAAACTCTACCCTTATTTCACTTATTATAATGATTATTGAAAATATCAGAATAAAATATGTTTTCATTAATCACAACATTTTGTGCTTTGGTTTTCAATACAAATTATAGCAATTTTACACATTCTTTGACTTTAGTGGACGGGTAGACAAAAACGTTGAGTGCCTTTACAACTATTGGTCTATTATTTTCAGTCCAATAATCAATAGATTATTATATTATTTCAAATATCGGATCAATAATTTGATTCTGTTTTTAGTATACAATAAAATATCGTTTAAATCATTCATTAGTTTTTTGTTTTTGCAATATTTATGAGCAGTTATTTCTTTGCCGCTCAATATTTCAGACATTTTTTTCCCGCATATTAAAATCAACATTTTTTGACAGTGATAGGGAGGGTATGTCGTTATTTCGGACTAAGTATCAGAGCAAACACAACCCGTGAGACATTGGTTGTATCATTAAAATTGAAAGCTAATGAATGTTTGAAACTAATAATGGTTTATATGTTGTAATAATCAGATTATGATGACATTTATCAAAATATTAATTCAAGACATTTGTGCTTAAGTTTATGTCTTCTCAACAAAATTGAGAGCAATTTCAGAAATATATTAATGATTTTAATCTATATTTTCATTAATGAAATCTAAAAATAACTTTAACTATGAATAAAAACACAGGAATTAAGTCAACAATAGTTTGAGATTTAAATGAATACACAATTATTTCTTTGACCGTATTTTTCCGCTTATAACAACAGCCACTTAATACTAGTGCTGAGAACACAATACTATTTTGTGAATATAAAGTGTTGTGATTTTTTTGAGGTTTTATATCTGTTTCAAACAAATTTGAAGCTATTTTTTGTTTTCACACAAGAATTCAATACATATTTAACACAGGAATTACTTATTCAGGAATTCTGGTTCGTTTACTTGACTATGTGTGCACTGGAATAGCACTATAACTACCAAAAAACATCAGTCCTTGAAGTGTTCACATTCTCTAGTGTTTGTGAAAGTGAAGTGAAATTTATGTAAATATAATATGTTTTAAGAAATTTCTGTCACTTTCTTGTAATTCAAGCGAATGTTAGCGAAAACTATTAGAAATTCATTACTTGACGTAAATTTCAGCGAAACTTTCCGTTTGTTTTTTTACCACTGAATATGATTTCAATAAAAAAATATATTCTTATATCAAACAACCATTGATTCAATTGATGTCTTCACAGCACTTATAGTACAAACAGTGAGAGAGATAGCTATTGACTTGGATTTCACACTCATGTAATGGACAGACACACCGGGGCTGAAGACCAGCACATATCGAGTGCATATGAAAGAAATTTCTTATATATTGTATTTGTGATACTATTGATCGATCGATGCATTGAAAGTGAAAGCACTGGTAGTGAAAAAAGCAGTCAAACTATTTCCCCCTGTTTTTTGCCATCAATTTAGAGAACATTAGGGGTTCTGTAGGTTTTTCAGTGCAAATAACCGATTGATCTGTTTTAGAGTTCAAACACACAACTCTTGCGAAAGGATTTGTTCTGAAAATTATTATTTTCACTGAAAAATAAGTGATAAAAAAAATTTGTTGTCTTTCTTCTGGTGTCGAGAAAACAAATTATCAATAAATCAGGAATTTATTGAAAATCTCTCCCATTTTGCACAAAATAGTCATTTATTTTCACATACTTTTGGACAAAAACTTTATTTTCAATAATATATGAAATTCTTTGAAGTTTTAGTTTCAAACCATTTTTATATCACTTTTCCCTTAAATAGAGTCTTCAGTGAGAGAAGAGTAAGAGATATAGTATTTCTTGTTTTATATTTATTTGATATAAAATTTTAATTTTTTTATCTCTAAGAAAGTTAACTTATATTCACTTTCAAAGCACAAGACAGTCAGCCTATGTGAATGTGGGTATATGTCTGTAAATACGCCGGTGTTATGAAATAACATAAATTTTAAACTAAGAATATTTTTCATATTTTTTTGAACCCATTTTTCTCTTACAGAGAATTAAACCATTTTTCATGAGAGGAGAAGAATAGGTCTTATATTTAGAGTCAGAGATATGTATAATAAAAATAAAATATATTATTGGGTATTGAATTTTAGATTGGATAATTTATTTATACACAATGAATAATACTTGCTGGGTGGATATAAACAAGGCTAAAAATATACTTAATCTGAATAATTGATTCATTTTCCTTGAACATTTTTGAAAAGAGTATTTTATTATTTTATAAATTTTTAATCGTGTTTTAAAATTTTTTAATTCAATAAAGGGGTGAAAAATATATTTATATTACATAAATCACAAGTTTTTTCCCCACAGTCACTATTGACGGGTAAAGAGCACTGTTATGTCAAAGTCTTATAAATGAATTTTATTATAATTCAATTGAATGACACAAAAAATATTTATTCATTAAATTGAATGAAAATTTTAGACAAATATTCAGGAATTTTAACGCAAAAAATGATAAACATTTCAGACATTGAATATTAAATTCAGTTCTTCATAGTTAATGCACTTTATTATTGGTGATCGCCTCAGGGATGACATTCACTGGCACTCATAGTCTATGTTTAGTCTATGCAATGAGAAAAAATTATTTTATTGTATAAATAGTAATACTTTTTTCGGTTCTTATTCCCGATTAGAGAGACATTAAGTACAGTTGAAAATAGTGTTTTTAAACAGACCGAGGACTGTAAGCACTGTAAGGATCGGGTGTTTATAGACATTAAACCTAAATGTCGTACAAAATATTATTAAACTATTTTTCTCTTTCTCTCTTTTCTTAAGCTATTTTGCTGTTCAGCTCAGGCAACACAAAAAGGGGGCAAAACTTTAATGTAATATAGATTTCGTTAAAAGAAGTAATTTTCAGCTCAAAATCAATTTGTGATTGAATTTTATTTACAAAATGTCGCCCTTTAAGCCAAACTACTTTTCCCTTCTGTTCCGCACAGATATTTACTGTGCACACGAAGTATTACATGCCAATGCTCTGTAGTTTTACCCCCTTTTATGTAAAATTACTATTTTTGAGAAAATATGCAATTATTTGACATTTTCTTTGATATAATTAATAAACAAATTCTGTTATTATTATTATTATTACTTATCATAGGTTTGGCAAACCTGTCGGCTATGAAAAAGGGGGTATTAATTAATTTATAATCTCATACCCCTTTCCCAGTAATCCTATTATTTTTACCAAATTTCTTAGTTTTGAGTAGAAATTAATTTACACTTAGGTATAACCGTTCCCTTACCTATAACCCCCTTACGAACAGCACTAAAACAGGTGCTGTTTTTGAATGGATTTTGCATTAACTGAATAAAATTGATAAGATATTCACATTTGATTAAAACTTTTATGTGAAATGTGAAACAAAATTATTTATAATAACTATTAATAAAGCATTTCTTGAGTAGTCTTTCAAAACATAGCTTTAAACGTATTTATCAATTAATTATTGATAAAATACTACTTTATATAAGTGACCTTGTCAATTACAAAATTAAAATGTATTAAAAATCATTTTATCAATTTATGAATATTAATAAAGCATTTAATGATTAGTCAAATATTTACAGCAGAGAAACAGTTAATACAATATTTCCTCAAAAAAAGTAATTGCATTTACATTGCATTCAAAATGAAATCGTTTTTTATAACTATTAATAATTTTCTTAACTTTCAATAACAGGATATAATTTGAATTAAAATTTATTGAATAGCAATCAAAATACACTAATGATTATAATCTCAGACTATGCTTACGACGGTGTGATATTGTATACCCCTTTAAGAAATGGTCTCTTATTTAGTTCATGGATCAGTTTTTGTTTGTCTGCGAAACCAAAACAAAAAAAGACTAAAAATAATAAATACTTTAAAAGATTTATTTCTCTTTTAATATGAGATTAGATTTTATGAGTGAAAAGTAAAATAAAATATTTATTAATTATTTTTATTATTATAGTGTTTATAATCAAATACAAAGGGCATAGTATAGTACCCAGACCATTAGATTCATGGACAGGAGAGAACATAGTTATGTTTATCATTAAATATTAATATTTAATATAAAAATATTTATGTCTGTCTCTGTCTGTGCGAAGAGAAAGTCATTGAAAATACTAAACATGAGTTTAAAATATTGATAAAATACAGTATAAGTAAATCTAAAAGTCATTTAAATAATGTTTGCCTGGATATTCAAAATATTATTAGTTTTTTAGACATTTTCCTCATTTTTATTCATATAAACACTGTTTCTCAAAACCCGACTGTCAATTGAAATATTTGCTTGATAGTTATTGAAAGACTTGCTTTTAATGCATTTATAATTGAATTAAATTATATATAAATTTTTTATATGTTTTTGTTTTGTTTGTTATCATTTCAATAGAGATTTCTTTGCCATTGAATAACTGTTTTCATTATTCAAACATCAGTTAAAAAGTTGTTATTTGTTTGAATTTCCGTTAAAAATAAATCAAAATCTCTTTTACACTTTGAAGTGTATATAAAAACTAGTGATAAACAGCTGATTATTATTAATATCTTGAATATAATTGTTGTTTATTTAAGATTCAAATTATTTGATTGAATAATAAAACCCTATTTAACAAACATTATGTCTATTTTATAGTAAAATTAAGATAACATTGAACATTTGTAAATAATTGAGACAAGAGTTTGAAAACCGGTCGCAAAATTCATTGCATGTAAAAAATAGTTGAAATATTTGCTCAAAAATCCTTAAACACATGAATAAGTGACTGATTTTCCCGTTGACTAGCATTGAAATTGTCCCCAAAATAACTATAATTATCTACTTATCCCTCCATTGGTCGCATCAAAAATAAATGCTTTGATTATTGAGACATTGATTAATCATTAAATGGATTGAAACCCTTCTTCACCATTAATGATATCCATTGATAACACATATAAGACATTATATACATATATAATGATTGCGAATATTGTGATCATAAACGACATTAATGTTTGAAAAACTAATCAATTGATTGGTCATTGAGTGAAGAGGTCTTTAGGTATAACTTATAAGCGATTGTTTGCAATATCTCTTTTCAATGTTAAGGAAATGTTTTGATTAAAAAATTGTCAATCAATTCACGAGAAGTTTGAAAATAATTATAATTAAAAAGTAATTTTATTTTAATTAAATAATTAAATCTTAAAAATAGTTTTAATTTCTCTAAACTTTTAATTCAATGAAACAAATGATGACTTATTGTTAAGAAATAAATTTTGTTTTGAGAAAAATATTGTTTAATATTTTTGTTTCAGTAATAATAAAGAGTGAAAAAGAAATTGCTTTCAGTTTTGAACCAAAAAATAAAATATTTTTCATTTTATGTGATTATAAATACAATGTAAAGAAAAAAACGCTTAGAAATAAAGAAAAGAAAAAAAATTAAACCAAAAATTTTAATGCATTTATTCAACAGAAAAATAGTTCATTAATTCAATTAAATGCACGAATATTTTGCATAAATATATTCAGAATAAAATTAGCGAATATTTAATCAATAATTCAATCAGTTTTATGTATAAAATGCTAACATTTGTGAAATTTAGTCTCAATTTAATGTCATTTACAGTACATTCAGGTCTAGTATGTGAACGATAAGAGAGGGAAGGGAAGGGTAGGCACTATAACAGTGGAGGGGATAGTGATAGAGAGGTTTCAAGGATGTAATTATTAGTAATTAATTTTTAGCCTAAACTTTATGTATTAAAAATTGCACTGAATTTAGTTATCATTATAGTTATTGTGAACAATAATATTAGTGCTCTTTATATATGGTTATGGGTTTAGGAGTTAATGAAAATCATTATTATATAAGAATAATGTTATTATTTTCTGATAACCTGATGATATATTAATGTCCCTGAGCAAGAGATTTACCTTCATTTCAATTACAGATGATTGTATGAGAAAAGGTTTTAAATTTGATTCAAAATATAAAATAAATAAAAACTATTTTTCTTAAAATATTGATTATTTTGTTCAATGAATGAAACAAATCAATGATTTATTCTCTGCTAACAAACAATACTAACATATAATTCAATCTTTATTTTCTTTGAATCAAAACATATTATCATTGCATTGAGTTTTACAGCACTTGAGTGCAAGAAAACAATTTTTATTTTACTGTATTTCTGCTTTTCTGCTGATGTTTATCATAGTTTGCCTTCAATTTGATTGTAAATACAATTCATTGCAAAACTCTTGAAAACTACTTGAATATGAAAATTGTTTCGGAATAAAGTAGATTTGATTTATAATAATGTTTAAGAGAAGTGGGGGAGAGAGGGGAGGGAGAGAGAGAGAGCACATGTAAAAACGACTAATTTTTCAAATAGTATTGAATAATAGCTGAAAAATGAAATAATATTTAATAAAGTTAAGTGAAATTCATTTTTCACTAATACTATACTTAATACCAATCCATAACAACACTAACAGTTATATTAGTAATAGTTATAACAATAACAATAATAATGAGAATAATAATCATTTCCTATGAATTCTTGTTATGAATATTGAGGGAAGAGATTAGAATCAGATTAACTCATAATAACATTGAAGACAATGTATTGGATCAGTGATTATATTGAGAGCACAGTTAGGATAAGAACCAAATTTTACGCCATTATTATCATTATCTTTATAACAAAAAAAAAGTTAAGCCCAAACAGCGCAGAGACAATGGAAATGGATGGGAATCGTTGGTTATGTTATATAGTAGTTGGCAATACAGGGGTAGAGTGGAGGGAACGGGAGGATTGAAAGCGAGAGCACAGAGAAACACAGATATATCTGCATTAAAACATGTCTGTGTGCGGAGACGCGTATATATTTGGTGCGAATGCCTGTGCCTTTATGTGCCATTTTTTATTCATTCTAATTGACTTGAGCTAACGGTGCACTTCACTCATGTAGCTGAGGAACTAAGCCTAAGAATTGGTTCAAGAATTTTATTGGACTTTTTTTCACCTCAAACACAAACAGTGCTATTATTTTGTGTCAGTTTATGTCTAATTGTCGATAAAAACACAATCACTTCACTCGTCGGCTGACAAACACAAGCGCTGAAGACGTGATTCAAAGCAAATGAGTTTCAAAAATGTTTTACATCTAAGGGTGAAAATTATTTTAGTGATTATCCCCCCTTTAAAAGCCGGTGCACTCTCACTCTCTTCATTGCGCTCATTAGGAAAATAGCAGTAATTTTTAATTAATCTAATTATTTTCACACAAATACAACATATGTTTAGGAATTCACTGCTATTTATATAATAAAAATTTCAATTCAATGTTTGCTTTTAAAAACTAAAATTCAATTTCCAGTGAAAACAGATTTTAAATCATTTGATAAAGAATTTTGTTTTCGTAATACTCTTTGAAAATGTTTTCCCTCTTTTAAAACGATAAGAAAGTAATGAAAATTGAAATCAATAATGAAATTGACTTTTATTTTGATGTTGTTTGTTAAAAATCAATTAATTTCTCTTTGAGCAAGGACAACCTTAGATTCAATTTAATGACTTGTAAATTTTTAAGGGGCATAAAGGGGGTGAATTGTTTAACTAAATGTTTACTGAAAATCAGACATTAAGTGATTTAAAAAATATTTTGAATATTTACATAAAAATTATAACATTTTAAAGAGAAATGCATAAAATATTTACAAAAATTTATCCAAAATTCACTAAATTTTATGATTTATTTCATATTGTATTCAAAGATGAGATTACTTTTTGAATAATCAATAGTCAGTGCATAAGAAGAATATAAAAGTGAATCCGATTTAACCGAAAAGGTATTTGTATATCAAAAATGAAATGACATTTCATATACACTATTTTGATATATCATTATTCCATACATATTCCTGTACTCTCTCTCTCTCTCTCTCTCTCTCTCTCTCTC
>JAQGAT010001579.1:0-12996 GCA_034687845.1 Pantelozetes paolii
GCAAAACATTTTCACGGCTTTCAGAGATTCAGTTTGAGCTGTGATTGCGGACAAACACTGACCGAAACACACAATACGTTTGATGTCATAAATTTGCCACAAATTGAAGGCAAAAGAGTTTATTCAAAGAAATGCTATTTAATAACAACTGATTGTATTGTGAATGAAATTATTTTGGAATTCACTGAAAGTACAGTCGATTTGATTGCAATATTGAAACAATTAATACAAACATATTTGGAAACAAACAACAAATACCTGGATATTAATAATCTTATAATCCCTTTAATCGATAATCACCATATCTATGCCTACGAAATCTACCCTTCCTTTCAAAAACATATTTTTATCATTCTCTTTAGTGAATCGGAAACCTTTGGTATGCCTGTGCTCTTGAATATCAATGACACGAAAATTGGGACTATAAGACAAAGGTTAAGGGAAATATTTAAGCGTTTTTTACCTACCGTTCCATCTATTGATTACGAACCTTTGGAAGGGACTGGGTGGAAACTCTTAGGCTTTGATAATTTTTTTTATAATACGGAGTATAACGATAGGGAACTGGATTTACCCGACTATCAAATAATTTCATTGTATTTATCGACTAAATTGAGGGAAAGGTATAAATTTCCAGATATTGTGAGTCAATGCTATAGATATCGCAATTACTTTGAGTCCAACGAAACGGTTGTAAAACTCAACGATTGTCTCAAACAATACTTATGTGTAAAACAGTCGGAAAAAATGTTTTGCACTAATTGTAAGACATATACCATTCCTAATGAAAAGTTAGATTTACTTCATTTGCCGATAGTATTGATATTTAAGTTGAAATGCAAACCAAATCAAGAAAACGATTACAAACCTGAGTTTCCTTTGATTCTGGACATTAAGCCATTCCTAATGAATGTCAATCAAAATGATAAACATATCTATGATTTGATTGCAATTTCAAACTACACCGGAAATGCATATTCTGGTCATTACACGGCGTATGCGAAGAACTTTATGAATAAAAAGTGGTATAACTTTAACGATAGTTATGTCAAAGAAGTAGACGAAAAACAACTGATCTCATCCCAGGCCTACCTTTTAGTCTATACTAAAAGAGATGATTAAAAAATTAATAAATATTTCAATTAATGTCTAATTATTTTATAAAACAATTTGTAAATCATTTGTATTTGAATTGTAATCACAAATCATTTTTATTATAATATTATTACAAATCCTATGTTATTCTCAAAAGTGATTATAAAATCAAATATTGTTTTCAAATATCAATAAAATATTTTTTATTTTTACATTAATTTTCTCAAAGATTTAATAAATCTTAAAATTGATTGCAAATTGATTTAATAAAACCAAAATAGTAAGCACTGGTAGATAAGAAATACTACTTGAGATAATAAGCATTTCATCGAAATGGAATCAATGATTAGACTACCAGTGCTTAAAGAACAAGAGTTTTAATAATGATTTTTAATGAAAGTTTAATTGTTTGACATTTAAGTGAATTTTGATTATCGTTAACGGATCCTGAATATCAGTGAAACCTTCAAATATATCAATCAATTGAAAGGATTTTGATTTAAAATAAAAAGTAATTCAAAACCTCTGCAAAGAGTCAGTCGTTTCTGGAGTTTAATTGTTTAACACTTTTCAAGGATTGTAACAAAAAATGTTTAAATTTATTGTTTTCATAGCTTTGAGTGAGTTTTCAAACAATTATTAATTACTTATTAAAAGATATATTCATTTCTATTAAATAGTTAGCTATATATCAGCGGCACCGGCAGCCGATGCCACCACCGCAGCATTCACTGGCACCACACAGAAGCCCATGGACTGTAAAGGTCATAAAGCCGATGGCTTTTTCGTAGACCCGGATGACAAACATAAGTTCCACGAATGTGTGAGAGGGAAATGGGTCGGAACATTCACCTGTCCTCCTAAGACAGTGTTCGATGAAGCAAAACAAGCTTGTGCATTTGACACCAATGACCACCATGATAATGATAAGCTATGTCCCAAACCTGACGGTATATTCGCATACCCGGGTAATCCACACAAGTTTGTGGAGTGCAATGCAGGCCATGCCTATGTACTGGTGTGCCCGACTGACCTTATTTTCGATGAGGACAAAGCTGCTTGTGCATTTAACGAACACCATTTAACCTGGCCAACCGACGCACCGGTAACCGACGCGCCCACAACCAAATCCGAGGCCACAACCAAATCGGAGGCCACCACTCATACCGCTGCCAATACACATACCGATGCCAACACACATGCCATTACATCTTCAGTCACTCACACTGAGGAACCCAAAACCACAGAAAAAGCAACCGAAGCACCGCACGGGACAACCAGTGCTGGTGAGTGCAATGAAAAGGGCGCTTTCCCTGACCCCGACGATAAACATAAGTTCAAAATGTGCAAGAATGGTAAGTGGGTAATTGTTCCCTGTCCTGACACCACCACCTTTGATCCCACTGTTAAGGCCTGTGTTTAGGTTTCATTTAAATTTCAATTAATGTTTAAATTCTTGTATTTTTTTTGTGAATAAAATTGATTTTAAGAAAAATATTTTGCATTTTAAGTGAAATTTGATTTTTTTATTGCATTTCAAAAGTCATTAACTTTGACTCTGAATATAAAATCCTTTGAAATCTAATACCGAAAGAAATATTCATTAAATTGATGTTAAAAATGATTTCACACTCAAATGAAATGCAATTAAGTGTGAAATCATATGATTTTGAGTTCAATTTTGAGTGAAATTCACTTAAATTTCATGTGATTTCGTGGGAAAGGGTCGACAAAAGTCTTATGACTTAAATAGAGGTCTAAATTGTGTTTTAAAAATATTTAAATCACTGACTATTGTACGAAATATAAGATTATTATAAACATTGGATTCAAACCTCTATTGACTTTCGGAGAGGTTTTGTAAAACTTTTCAAAACTATTGAAAACTTTTTTCATTTCAATTGATTGAGTGATTGATTGCAAACAAGTTGTCATCAAATCTTAACTCAAACTCTCTTTCAGTTGAAAATCAAAGTATTTAAAGGTTTTGTGAATTAAGTATTGAATCAATAATTCATATAATTTTCAATCAATAGACCAATACTTAAGACAATGTCATCGATAACTAACTACTCGTTGACCGCCGAAGAAGAAAAGATCTATAATAACCTCTACGACACAGAACTCGTCAGCGATGGTAACGATTTAAACTCTGAGCTCATATGCTCTATATGTCTGTCCATTTCGAGAGACCCCCAACAGCTCAGGGGTTGTGAACACCTATTTTGTAAGACATGTATTACAACATACATTGAGTCGACTTCACTGTTGAGGGCCAACATCTTCTGTCCCATTGACAGACAAGCGATCACAGCCAATGACATATTGCCGGCGCCCAGAGCTATAAGAAATATGATTAATAAGATTCTTGTTAACTGTCGTTATGGCTGTGAGAGGACTATGCCATTGGAAGAGTTGGACGGACACGGAGTCCTCTGTCGGTTCAGTCCCTGCTTTCAAAGGGTTGAAGAGTCCTCAACAGATGTGGTAGCCGTTGAGGTGAGTGCACTCCCGATGACAATACTCGTCAAACTGGCCGATGGTTCAAAGACTGCGGTCATCACCGCTTCCTCTGATGACAATGTGTTGACATTTAAGAGACGAATCCAAGAGAAAGAGGGAATCAGTACTCAAAACCTCTTCTTAGTTCACGGCACTACACCACTGGCCGATGACCGCAAACTGCTGGTGGAGTACAATATAAAAAACGGGGCGATTGTCTTCTCCAGCAGAAAGTTCATCGGAGGGACAGGTGTTTAAACATACGATTGTAATGAATGACAAATTTCAGTCATTTTTTGTATTTTAATTTCATTTTAATATTTTTTAATATTTATTTCACTTTCTTTGCATTTGTTTTTAAACATTAAAAACAGTTTTGAATCTCTTTTTGTTTAAAAAAATTGGTTTTGATTTTAAATTATTTGAATTTCATTTTTAATGTCTTTTTAATTGATATTTAATTTTTGATTATCTTTTTTTGTAAAACTTTTATTTCTTTATTAAACAATAAAATGATTATTAAATCAAAGTCTGTCTTAAATTGTAGTTATATTTCAATCTTTTAATACTTTTTGTTGAATATCGATGAAGAGTTTTGAGAGATAGTGAGAAATGCCATCTAAATATCGGTTAATATCAAAGGTTTGTATTATATTTTGGATAATTATTAAGCTTTAAATGTTTGATAAGATTTATGTCGTTTAGAAACCAAAACAGTTTTGAAATCAATAAATCAATTGATAATTCAATAAAAGAGTAGTTATTTATTAATTAATACAATAATTAAATCAATATTTTTGTAAGAAATTAATTTTACATTCAATTCATTGATTCAATGCTCACAACAGTAAATAACAATCAATGAAAATGATTGAAAAGTTTTATTCAATAGTTTTTGTGTTAATTATAGCTATTTTTGGAGGAGTTTTGAGCTCAGAGTCAATTGAAATGCAATTTAACAAACAATTTGAAGATAATTTCAGCAATGATTCAAATCATGTCTATTATGAAAGCCCAATGAATTCTGATTTCAGATTCAATGATGTATTCACTCTATTGTTGTGAATATTTTTTAAATATTAGTTATTATTTCTATATCTTTAGGAAACATTGATTCCCAAAGTGATAAAGATCCCTGCTCAGGGGGAAATGATCGACAACAACAGTTATATTGCAATGATGGTCAGAGTATGCTCTCAGCCAAATGGACAGGTATTGATTCTTGACGAGGGAGATGAATCTGACAAGGGTACACTGTTTAGTTACTCAAATTTTGGACTTAATTGAATGTGCAGTGCTGACGGTCTTGACATTGATAATTTTGTTTCAGATTCTAACAAGGTAAAAATAAATTCAGCTATAATAGATTAATAATTAATTTTACATTGATGAAATTGTAGTTAATAATTGATTCAAATTTAATAATTAGGTTAGAATTGAATATTTGACACCAAAGAAAGATCACCTTGTTCAGTCGGTGATAAAACCGATAGGTGAAGAGCCTAATAAAGATTCAGGGTATATAAGTGTGAAACAAGAAATTCTTGACTCTAAGGGTCAAAAAATTAAAATATTTGAGTTAACGATCCAATACTTTGTGATCCCTTTCATGAATATCTCATTTCAAGACTTGAGGCCAAATGTTGAGAACGACTCCAACCGTGAAGTGCTTTATATTCCCAATTCTGTCGTCACTTATCGACTGTTAGGCGAAGGGAACGATAAAAACATTTCCATTGGACTGAAGATAAACATTGAAATGTTGGACATCGACACCGATAAGGGGGACTTTGTCCTCATAGGACCTGGTTCTGGACCATCGCATGGAGACCACAGATCTAAAGCACAGATTATCTCTAAAAACATTTTAGAAGGAAACACAACGAAGGTTTGGGTGAACGCGGACTCGGCTTACATTTGGTATTAATAAATACAACCCTTATATAAGTAATTTAATTGAACGCCTATTTACCCCCAATTTATGAATAGCATTGTAACACATAATCACATTTTAATGAAAGACAAGATAGCAATGAAGTTCAGTTGGAGTGCTCCCAACGAAACGATCCCTAATTGGGGTGAAATGAAAATCTCAGAGCAGATCCGCGACTCTGCCATTCAGTTATGCATTTATGATCACAGCTGTCGTACATTTCAAAACACATTCAAAGATGAATTTATCGGTGAATTGGTTCACATCTTAAATGACTTTTTGTTTGCCTCCAAACAGAATGACATAACAAACTTGGTTTCCGCCAAATCAGGTGCCAATCCCTGCATACAATTGATTCATAATTTTGTCAATCTTTAGGCACTTTATGCAAAAAATTGTTAAATCTTTTGTTAAATTTATTCATATTTAATGAAAACTGATTTTATATTTCCTAACAGTGCGTCTGTTCAACAGTGAAGAGGGTATACGTATGAGACAGGACAGCTCAGAGATATTTTGCCAAATAAACCTGGCCATTAGCAGCCCGTTTGACGATCAGTTCCCATTGATCAAGCACAATATACTACACTCTATATTCTTCAATGGATCAGATCATAGAAATTTTCATTCCTTCCGAACCCCTTCCCTAAAGTGGGTTAAAGTAACCGACTGTTCACACAATGGCATGTCGTTGTGGAAAATGATTTTACCGATAATTGTTATACTAATCATATCCATACTACTAATGCTTATGGCCTGGAGGTATGGTATGACCTGACGATTGCATATGTTCTGCAATAGTTGTGTCTTTCCTTTAATTACTGCTATTATAGCCTATTATTGACTGCTTTTCAACTCATTGTTTCAAATATTAATTGATTTTTAACAAAGAGTTATTCAAACGAAGCGTAAAATTGATTCAAATATTAATCACTTTTTAAATGCCTTAAAGATATCAATACAACAATTGGTCTCATATGCAGAGAGCAGAGAAGGCTAAGTATACCAACGCTCCCATTCAGGACACCAGTGAAGACATCATATACTCAAAAGGGGGTCCAAAAGACAATCCAATCTTCACAGACACGGAAACACCGATTAATAAACGCAAAACCGATAATTCAAACAAAAGTAGTAATGACTATGAATTCAATTAATAGTATCACTAAATAAAAGCTAAACTATTGTTAACAGTGTTGGAAATGATTTCATTTATTTAGTCCTTAAATATGCACTCAATTTGTGACATATTGTCTGAATATTTCATTAAACAAACCCTGGATTTAAGCATTTTTGCGACTCTTTTCCGATTTATTTTTCACTTATTTTTAAAACACATTTTAATAACAAAAATGAGATTTAAATGAAACAAATCTATACTTTATTTCAGTTGACTGTACGGACGGAACCGCTTATGTTCACAAAGATCTGTCCAAACAATCGTCAATCGGTTCTCAACTGTCGTCCACCTCTTCCTTAAAAAAGTTACCGTCCGTTAAGGAATCGCCAGAATTTGTGAAGAGCTTGTGGTTGAGTCCCAGCACTAGTAGTGCTGAAAATCCTTACGTCTTTGACGACCAATTAAGTGATGATAAGAGCGATCAGACTTCAAGTGCTTTTAGTCATAAGATAGGAGATAATAGTTTTAATAAAGCAAACACTTATTCAAAGGCCAGCGACGCACTACCGGTGCCCATATCTGTCACAGGTATGCAATCGATTGCTATAATTGTTTGTCAAATGATTTAATGAATACTTGATTTAAAGGATTGAATGGCACTCAACACGAAAGTCTCCGATCATATCCGCGGTCAGCACTCCGTCGGCCGACTATTGTTTCTGAAAATGAATACGTGATGACACCGGAGGCCAACCCTTTTCGGCGCTCATCTAAAGTGCAGTTTGAACTCCCAGTTAAGTCAGACAAGGATTCAACAAATGAGTAAACAATGTATTAATTGATTGATTGTATGCAACAAATGAACAAAAAATATACTTAAATACGATTTTCAATGAATTGTATGTTTGATTCAGATTTCAAAGCATTTATTCAATACTTATAAATACTTTATTCAAAATAAAGATTAAAAATATTCATAACATTTCGCAAAACAAAAATAATTTAATGAAAGAAAAACTGAAATAATTTTTTAAGTGTTCACAAAAAATAGCAATTATTTTCTGGCAATTGCTTTCAATTAAACGTTCATATCTTCCTCAACAAGGGTTTCATCTGATTCTTTCATCAATATCTGTTCACCCATGGCATCACTTGTGCTTGGTGCTTCAATTAAAAGTAAAACTTAATTATTAAATACTAAAAAAGGAGACAAAATATCAAATACTAAACATACGATTGCCTTCTTTGTAGACAACGTCGTCTGTGATCACATATAAATATAATTTGAATAAAGCCCTGAAAAAGGGGTTAAAATTATTTAATGTTTTAAATGCAATAAAAGCATTGATTTAATACCAAATCATACTAATTGTGACGAAGACTATGTATATGACTGCTATCGAGATCACAAGATATATGTCTCTCTTTGACTTTTCTTTCGGTGCTTTCGATGTTACAGGTTTGGACACATCTGCAGGTGAGGTCACACCAATTGGAGGAGGATATGTAGTAGGATACTCTGGATAATCTGGAATATCATCTATTGTAGGCTCATCACCGGGAGTTTCAGTGCCCGTGTCATCAGTGATGAACTCAGAGTCTGTGGTTTCATTGCCTGGAGTTAATTCATAATCGGGAGGAACTGTAGTCTCGATAGTGTCATCACTGGTCAACTCAGAGCCTGTACTCTCAGAAACTGTACTCTCAGAGTCTGTGGTTTCATTGCCGACTGTTAATTCATAATCGGGAGGAACTGTGGTCTCGGCCATCTCATCGCTGGTCAACTCAGAGCCTGTACTCTCAGAGTCTGTGGTCTCAGAGCCGAAAGGTCTCAGACCAGATTCATAATCGGGAGGAACTGTAGTCTCGATTGGATTTTCGTCCATCAATTCAACGTCGACTTCAATTTCACCGACTTTTTTAGGTGTTATAGGAATGGCATTAGATTTTGACCGACCTTTGCATTCAATGAAATCAAATGACAGTATAATTACAAACACACAAAACAAACAAAATACTTTTGACATATTTGTGACAAAACGAAAATATTTTAAACCATTAGTTCATAAAAACATTTGATTTAAACTAAAATTTAATTAAATATTTAAATCACGAGAAATGAAAACCAATTCAACAATATCTGAATTTATATTGATTTCACACAATTATACTGATTATCACTCAATGTTTCAGTGATTTCAATGATATTTGTATTATTTATTTAATTGTTGTTTTAATTAATTATAATTTATAACTAAATATAATTTTCAAAAATCTATAATCGATATCAAATTGTTTTTAAACTAAAGTTTGAATAATAATCAACATCTGAGAAATTAACAACTAATTAAAACGGTTTATATCTTGATCAATTTAATTTTAAATTCAATTTCTTATTTACTATTGGACAATATTGTGAAACACCTGGTGAAACTAAATTTTAAATAAAACTATCAATCTTCAATTATTTAATATATATATATTTTAGTTTTTATTATATAAATATATAAAATTTATATTAATAAGATAAAACAGTTATATAATTATTGGCAAATATCATTTTACCAGGTACAGTTTATTAGTACTGTTGAATATTAAACAAATCAATTATGTCATAGTTTTTGTTGTAATGTTTGGATTGTTTGCGAAATTTGCTGATTTGTTAATTCGTAACAATTAATTAGATATCAATTATCATTTCCAAATGTGACCAGGGTGAAATTGAGAACTAAAAATTTAAATATCCAGTTTAAATCATGGTTTCTATATTTTAAAAACGTTCAAGGATCAATATTTTCTCACAAAACAATTTTCTCTCTAAGTATTGCACATATAATAGTGAATCGTATTTCAAAAGTGAACACACGATTGGATGGACAGGTATTAGTGATTTGCGATATAATGAAAATCAATTCAATTCTGATTCAAATGTTGAATAAATGTTTTCAATTTCATCTGAAGTAAACTTCAAGTGCTTTAACTCATCCAAACGTTTAACACCTTTAGGAACAGAGTTCACACTTTCAGAATAGTTGCCGTTCAAGTGGACAGGTATGAGAGACGGGTCAATATATTCACTCAGCAAATCATTGTCGATAAACTTAACCGCTCTTCTCATCAGATCATTCATAAAATTTATTATTATTTTGATGGGTGCAGTCAAATACCAGGGCAGATCAACAATGAGAAAATATTTAGGGCCCATAGGATAGTAATCTTGAATAGTATTGATCATAAAGAGACTCCACTCAACGTTCACACTTTCAAAACCAGCGTCAGTGCTGTCGACCACAAAGCCCCAGCCCTGGTATGAAGAATACCTTTCCCTTGTCTCTAATATGTAGACAAAATATTGTTTCAACAATAGCTGGAGTTCTGTACTTTTGTGGTAGACTTTCATTTGATACCATAAAATAGGTCTGTCCTCCCTGTCCTTAAAATGCGTTGATAATAATCCTATTTTATATATTTCTTGTGGAAAGTAGTCGTCAGTGAAGTGATTGACACCAAACTCTTTACGCCATTTCATAGCTTTAATGAGCGCTTTAAGCGCCGCGTCCTCTGAATTGGTGGTCAATATGAACCGATCGATCCACCAGTCGTTAGTCCTAACCCTTTCCACATCTGACTCATGAATTTCACTCATATCTTGTGAGAGAAAAGCTCTTCTGATGTTTTCAATCATCACTTTATTGCCATTCAATTCACTTGTCGTTGAATTTTGCGAAACATTTTTAAAATCAGAAAAATTGTTAAATAAGTGAAAATAAATCTCAAAATTAATTACATATAAAATCAAAGTCAATATTAATAGCATTTTCAGGTAAACTGTGTTTCACTAAATGTTCACAACTTATAAGTGATATTTTAATCGCTGTTTAAATTGAAATTACATTTTTGTGATTTTCAGGGTTTACTAAAAAAAACTAGTCTCAAGGTCTTTTCTCTAAGGGTGAATTTGTAAATATCTTTATAGCATTAGATGCATTGATTATTGTCTAATAATTAAATGCCCTGATATATTAGATCACTATCTTATTGAGAGATAATTAATGATCAATTTGTGATTAATATTCAAATCACAGGGTCTTTAAAATTAATCAATTTTAAGATCAAAACAATTATTAGTTTTTTTATAACATTAAAAATCAAATCAAATCTGATTTAAAAATAACTTGTATTTGAATTAATGTTTGAATTTTTGAACACTTTATTAATTTGTTAAAACATTTAATATAAATTGTAATTAGTTTTTAAAACTATAAATATTATCAATACTTATAACCAAAATAAGTGTTGAATAGACTGACGATAAGAAAGAAATTCATTAAACAATTGATTAATAACTGAAAAAATTGTGAATATTTTAAAATCAAAATCAAAAACTCATTTAAATTCATAATTCAATCAACAATTACCTCAAATAAACCCAAACTAGTGATCGGAAACATATCTAAACAATAGATACCAATCACTGGACCCGCAAGTCGTTCAATGAATCCATTTAACTATGGATTGAAAAAAGGGTTTAAAATATTAATTTTATTTATTAAAATGTTAACAAACTTTAAGCCTTAAAGTGAGGGGTATTTTAGGAAAATGTATTGAAGAGTTGATAGGAATATACAGATAATGTGCTTCACGTGAAAGGGATGCCAACGCTTTGGTGACCGAAAGGACTTGCAAAGTGCCAAACATACCGACCATTAGACTCCACAAACGGAAGTAAAGATTTCCGTTTCCGTAAAAATATGTGTAATAATGGAGTATTAGTCCAGAAGTGGCCGAGAAGTGGTTCACTGCCATCAGATATTTGAAAAATCTATTGTACTCTTCAGTCATAACAGTCAGTCTATTGTGTAATAAATATAAAATATTTAAGTGTTTAATGTTTTCTTTGAATTTCAATGAATTTATTTGAGAAAATCGTAATTTCAAGTAATAAACGATGAAAAATAGGAAAGCATAGCTAAAGCAAATTATCATGGCCACATAAAACGCCCAAATCGTTAGGATTGTTAACCAAAACAATAACAAAACAACATTAAAATTGTATTGATTTTCAAAGTAAGCGATTGAAGAGTAGTAGCAATAAAAGCCGACAAAACTTAAGGGGCCATTGATTTGCATCGGTTTCAGCAAAAAGTATTCAATAAATTTTGATAAATGTTTTAATTTTTTCACATTTTTTTCATTTAATAAATGAGTTTTTGAATTGATATCTAAATGTATGAATTGTCTAATGAAATGTGAGTGGTCACTTTTCTCACCTGAATTTGAAATTAACACAAAATATTTAAATATTATTTTTAATTAAAGATAAAACAAACCCCAAATAAATAACATTTGCAAGAGAGTGACTAAGAGTGAAAGGTTAAATAATATCGCATTCACTAAACCCCTGTCTCCTGTGTAATGAGATGTGTCACCAATTAGTGGCCAAATATATGGATGAGAATTAATGGCACAGAATAACCAACGGATTGTTATTATCCAAAGGAAAACGCAAACAAACTTTGGTTTTGAGCTATACTTCCCATCAATTGATATAATACTTCCGTTTCCGATATATTTTTCAAAATTACAAAACAAAGTCATAATTAGTTTAATGTTAACTGAAGTCTATATCAAAATAAAATAGTTTATAACTTTTTATATCAAGTTTTATGTCTTTTAAATTAGACATTAAATATAAACTCAAATGAAAAGCATTGAAGGCATTGATGGACTGATTTTAAATATAAATTTCACTAATAATAAGGTTAAGTAAAAATATATTTTTATGAAATAAAAATCAAATGATTTATTATCAAAATCTTAAGTCATTTTCATTGAATGCAAATTTATTGCTAAATATTCTCTCTATTAATGCAAAGGAAATGAAAAAATCGTTTGAATTTAAAAACAAAACGAAATATCGATTCATGAAAATTGCTTATCATTTCATGAAAACTGACAAATCGTTAGCAAATATATATATTTTTTGAGATAAGAATGAAATTATAATTTAATTTGTAATCTCTTTATAAATTCAATGAAATATTTATTTATTTTTCTGTAATTTGTGTTTAAATTAATGTTTTAAACAATTATTTATATTTTTTCATATATAATGTTAATATCTATTTCTTTTCCTTCAATAGTTTGACTAATTGACCCACCGGTGCATTGATCGCCTCATAATAAGGCAACTCTTTCTGCATGCGTTCAAACCATGTCTTCAGTTTTGGACAATCATTCAAATCCTTGTATTCATTGAGGATTAACATTGAAATAGTGGTCAACACTGAGAGGTCAGCGATTGTGAGCTCATCTCCGGTCACATACTTGTGGTCACCGATCAAAG
>JAQGAT010001580.1:0-12993 GCA_034687845.1 Pantelozetes paolii
TCTCTCTCTCTCTCTCTCTCTCTCTCTCTCTCTCTCTCTCTCCGCTGTATATTCAAAACGATAGCATTTGTCTCAATACTAAACTTTTGATATACTGTAACATTAAAGCAGTCTTTTAGTAGTCTTTTAGTAGTCTTTAGTTATTATTTTGTTTTTTATTAAAAAAATTTCATTTAAGAGAAGATAAGAAAAATAAAGTATAAATGTTTCATATGATTGACTACTTGTTTGAAAATCCCATCAATGGATGGATAGTGTGATCAGAATTATAACCATTTAATCAAACATTTATTTATTCCTTATATTTGATTGTAACAAAGGGTCACAACAAACGTGAGGGTCATTTATGATATATAGAAATTCGGATCAATTCGGAAAAAAACCAATAATTTTATGGCATAACTGATAGAGTTATCAAAATATACAAAGTTTTCACTGACTTTTGTATCATTAATACAAAGATTTAGTGTATTATCGATCCATTCATACAGTAATTCATAAAATTTGGTAATTTTGTGCTCTTTTTATCATTCAATTGACTGTTTTCTTATGACAAATGAAATGTTATTGCTATAAATGAGTATATTTTTGGCGAAACTGTTTGCGACAAACAATTATTTATTGTCCTTTTGTTTGATTCATTTACTGGCGATCTGTCTCTTCCTGTGGTTATGTAAAACATGAGATATAATTTTGATAACAAAACAGATTAAAAACATATTTTGAAATATTGTTATATTTCCGCAACAAATCATTTGAACTACAGTTGAATTTAATTGAAAGTTTCACTCAAAATATGGTTTTCATGAAAACTATTTGTAAAAATCAGTGAATAATATCAAAACATTAAATTTATTATTCGTAAAAAAGTATCAAAAATATAATTGAATTGAAAATATTTTGAATGAAATATAAATCTAAAAGAAATCTGAATTCAGTTTTCATTTTCAATGCTTTCGATTGAATTGAAAGTACTTTTTGTGAATAAAATACTTAAAAATATTCTTATATTTTGTGTCTTTTATTGATTGTTATTTAAATTTATAGTAAGCTTTGGTGAAATTATATCCAAAATATTTCAATTGATCTGAAATTATGATTGATTTAAAAGTCAATAAAATGCTAAATAATTGAATAAATTTTACTTGCTCACTATATTCAGCGCATTTGCCTTTCAAACCCAAATTATTTAAAAATCAAATACCTTTTGAGGAAAAATGATTAAATAATTGATGTTTTGATAATTCAATTAGTTTTTCATTAAAATGATTATTAATAACAATAAATATGATTTAAACAGAAATTGATTATTAATAGTATGTGAAACACAATAACATTAGTCATCATTAAAAATGTATGTTTTGTTTCCCTAATTAGACTAAAAACCCAATGAATATGATATCCATTTCGGAAATGAATTTCTTTAGCCATCGATTCACTTCACGTCTTGTTTTGTTTGTTAATTCAGATCTGGTTTGCAATCGGTTTTTATCTCTTTTTAAGCTAACATTGGAGACTCAATGATACAAATTTGCATTTCACTTGTGTTTTGTTAGAGAATTGATTACTCATTACTTCTCAATCAAGCAGTTAATCAAATGTTGATTAAAATTGATACAAAAAAAGTAAAAAAATATTTTCGCAAAATATGTTCAAAAACTCTTAATTCACTTCAGTTTTCATTGTTTTTGACTTCAAAATGAAGTGAATATATGAGAAGACAATCAAAAGTAATGATTATTTAAATGAATTTCATTTATAAAATGAACTCAACTTTTATGTGTGGTTTGAAAAATAAGATTAAATTGATTGCTAATATTTGTCCGCAACTGAAATACACTGTATATGTAAATGAATTATAACTTATTTGTGTCTGAATATAATGATAATGAGTTGATAATGATTTTTGCATTAACTTCACATCAAATAAGATTCAAGTAATGTGTATATAATAGTGTTATGCAATAGTGTTGTGCAAAAGCCTTAGCCTTAACTTAATTACTGTTTTAACAATACATTTGTGTTATGTTTGACGACGGCATCAATTTTAGTGCATCAGTTGATGGCCCAGTGCTCTCTCATCGTCAGGGATAAGTCATTCTCACAATTAGTTAATAATCTTATCAAATATTCTTCACTTTTGATGAACACAACAAAAACTTTTAGACTAAACGATGATTTCATTTACAGTCGACTGTCTTTCGGATCGATAAAAGTCAGACTAAAGACAAAAATAATAGTAATTCTCACTGACGTTATCATACGTGTAATGAAGGGGTAAATCATAATCACAGGGTATAATGTTTTTTAAGCCATACATAACCTGTCATTGGTTATTTCAAATAAATAAGATTGAGTGACTTTGATCCTGTTTGTTTTGTCCTCATTCTCCTCATTGATCATTTTTCTAATATATCTAAATCTATGTCTGTGCCCACCCCTGGCCTCCACTGATTGAGATAAGGAATGGGAGAAAAGGAGAAATTAGAAACATTTATGGACTAAATGTATACAACATTTAAGTTGTATTGGATTTGTATATAAAAAATATCTGACATATCTTACATCAACGCAGAGATAATGTTGTTATAAAAATGACTTCAATTCCACACAAAAGACAATTAAATATCAAAGTCTATAAAGAAATTAATGCTTGAATTGAACGACATTTGAATGAAAATAGTTGTTGTCTTAACTGACAATTAATTTTTAATAATGATGTGATGTTTCTGTTGTTAGGCTTTCAGACATAGAAATGCTTTTTCAGACACAAATTCATTCATAATTTAGTGATATTTTGCAGAAAATCAAATCAAAGCTCAGATTTATTATTCAAATGAATATATTTGTGACAATTTTTTCCTTCTCTGAAACCTTTCACTCGATTCTGTATTTTGATTGTGTTTTGTGTATAATATATACTGATTTAGAATTCCATACGAATATTACCACACAATTGAAGTGCAGAAGAGGAAAGGCATTACATATCTGTGCGAAAACCCATTGAGATCTGTCATAGAGTGCGACGAATATATAAAATGAATAATTTTGTTATAGAGTTGAGGAAACTCTTATATATTTCAACTTTGAGTCCACTTATAAGCACAAGAAAATCTGCACTTTATATACAATTTTAACCCTGGATTGGTTGGCATTTCAAGCGTATAGTGATTTTATAATTCATATTTAATCACAACTTGTGTACCCCTGAAGCAAATCTTTTATATGATGTTATTGTTTGAGTTTCTGTTAATCTTATTACAAAAATAAAAGATTTAAATATCTTTTATGCATTGAATGTCTAATATATTAAAACATTTTACATAAATATTAGACGAAATAATAAACTGATGAATGAATAAATGAATTTCATTACAAAATACAATACAATATAAAGACATTAATAATGAATACATTTCTTTATCATTACATAAATGTCAGCAATAATTAAACCAAACCCGCAATTCATAGCAATTGTTTTGATCCAAAGACTTAAACCTTTGAACATTGAAATGAGTTTTAGTGACACAACAGGAAAGCGATTTATAAATTGTAATTAAACTGTATATTAATATAATCTTTGAAACTCTCACCAACCAGGATAGATTTCAATCTACAGTATTTGATTAAATATGATTCATTGGTTTAGTACAATGATCCGGGTATTCGAGTGCTTGTAATACGATGAGTAAAAAAATTGATTTTCATGTAATAATCATTTCATTGAGATATTTGTTTAAATATTAAATTACATTTTTCTCGTGTAATAACAACTTATGTAAAAATAGTTATGCTTTTCATTCAAACAAATCTATTTATAAAAACATATTATTTTACAATTGCTATGAAAAACATCTGAAAATATGTTTTATATTTCAAATTATTATCTTTTTATAAATATATTATTCATTGTTTTTGCTATGAAAGCACCTAAAGATAAGCTCTTGGGAGGAAGGGTTGTTTTGTGTCTAAGGAAGGGAAGTTTAAGATTATTTTCAATACCTATGGAAAAAATAGATGTTTTTGTTTTGCCTGAAACAAACATTCCTATATTCTGTACTGTGGAAGTGGACCTTGACAATATCAGTTTCAAGCAAAATAAATTATTATCACTAGTCTTACACTGAAATCATTTTTCATGCAATCGATTAACTTAAGAAATGCTAAGAAATAGGAGAAATGTCATCAAAAAATATATAATTTATATTCTCTACTCAGAGCCCAAACTCAGTGGCAATGGTTTGCGGATAATCTTTCAACTATTCTGATGTCAGAAAAATGTACGAAAAGTTTATTATTAATAATTCATAGAAAAGTAAGAGAGGAGAAAAATATTTACAATTTATATCATAAATAATTCACTGAATATACGAATGTAATGAAAATTTTGTTGTTTTTCTCTTAAGTGTCGTAAGAATTATCTGATATTAATGTCATATTAAGCACAGAATATCACAGAATATCAAAGAATATCAGAAAAGCCAAGAATTTGCTGAGAATTTGGTGTTTGTTGTGATTAAACGTTAAATTATTTCTCTTAACAAACGCACAGTCAGTCTATTGACCGAAAATATTGTGTATAACAAATCTATTTCACTTTTCTTTGGGCACTTGTATATAGAAATTGATGTGTCGTTTAAAACAGGGCTGTTATGTGGTATTGGATGCTATATTCACTGTGTGCTATGTCGGTGGTAAGGGATGTACACATTGTGTGTATGTATGAAAGGAGAAGAGCTGATAGTGTTTTGATATAAAAAATAGATGATATGTTTGGCAAAGGATGAGTAGAAGTCAATAAAACGGTTATGTCGTCCCCACAACCCATAAGAGAGACATAAAATCATACAAACCTTTCTTATCTGCATGAAAGCTATCCAGTTCCTCAATGTTCTCGATCTGCGCTATTAGAGTGGTCCTGGGCAATATAGTCGAGTCGGCATTGATCCGGTCCACTGCCATCCTGAACATCAGTTCCTGTTCTGTCTGTTCGTTGGCAAACAATCCGCCTATGATTACAGGGAAATCAAAATTCAATGATTCGGTTGTTGTTCATGAGAATTGTGAAAAATGTTATCAAGGGTATTTTATTTCAGACAAATTAATAGCTATTTTTATACACATTGCACTCAAACTATAATTAGAGAGAAGTAATATTAGACAAAAAAGCGTTGTCTATAGTGATTGAAATGTCTCTGAGTCTGCAATTAATGTCCACCCCTTTGGATACCCCCTTATTTGTTATACGAAATATAAGCCAACTATCAGATCAACGCTTCATTAGACTAACAGCACTTTACGCAACGTTATATCAACTAATAATATGTGTTGATTACCAACTAATAAACATAATGTACACAAAGCACTGGTAGACGTGTGTCCACTCCTGCCAATCGATGAAAACGATATTTATTTTATTGGGGAAAAAATAAAAGACCTTTTTTGTTATGAATTGTATTGAATTTATTCAACATTTGATTTTGTATTTTATTTCAATTTATTTGTCAATTCAATCCAAAAATTTCAATTATTTGACACAAAATTTCATTTTATATAAAAAATTGTATCAAAAAACGCGAGAAATCAATAAATGTGTTGAAATTCTAGGCTTTCATGACAACAGTGAGAGTTAGACATAAAGTAAAATCAATGACAGTATTAACTGATTATAAGTTATCTAAACATTTAATTATATAACACTTTAATCAAAGAATTGCAAACAATAATGTAATTAAGGATTAGTTTAGGATTTGATATACCTTTTGGTGAAATCAATATTGAATTCAAAATGTGTTTCAAAATTATCCAGAATCTAATAATTGTTATAACTTTCAAATGAATTTTTAATTTTATCAAAAGTTTCAAAATATTTTCAATCATTTAATTTTTAAATCAAAATCTATTGACAAATACTCTAAAGACTTACGATTTGAGCAAAAATAGTGACTTTTAGTCAAATTTAAAGAAATATTCAATGTTTGCAAAATTTATAGCAAAAACTACACTATATTTTCAACTATTTTAGTGATAAATAAATAAATAAATTATTTTGTATATCAGATGTTGTGTTCAGTAGAGAGTAAACGATGACATAAATTAGAAAACATGTCATTCATTGCAAGATATGAGAGACTTTTGAAAATGTTGGTCCTTTGAGAGTATGAAAAAATTTTATGATTTTATCCCTAGTTTTTAAAGAAAAACAAAAATAGTTTCAAAACTTATATCCGTTTCTCAAATAAAGTCTTATATTTGTAAAAATAATTTCATATCTAGTGATTAGATTGACTCAAAAATTGTTGCAAAAATAGGCAAAAATGTATTTTTAATGAATTTCATTGATTTTAAAACTGAAAAAATCAATACATTTCTACAGCTTTTTGTGTATTCTTGTAATTCTTGAGCCGTAAAAATCTGATCATTAAAATTGAATGACTGTTCAGTCGGTATTGAATGTGAAAAATAACATCAAATTCTCAGTCCTATTGATTAGGACTGGAAATGAAGTCATTGTGAAAAGTGATTGTATTTTTTTTCATGTCTAATGAATAGTTATTTTTATTTCTTTTATTTCCTTATATTTTTCAATAAATTAATTAAATTTATTCAAAGAATATAACAATTCATATAAATTTTTGTCAACGATTTATGAGTTGAATAAGCAATGAATAAATTGTTTCCGATTTTTGCGTTTAATTCTCAAACAAATTGATATATTTTTTTCGCCTTTTGTTTAGTATTAAAGAAATAAATATAGGATTTATACTAAAAAATAATGAAACAAATCATTGATGTGTAAAAATAATTCAAAAAAAAATAACACATAAATGAGATATAAGATTTCAATTTTGCTTTCAAGTGTATACAACATTTTCCCCTGCTTAATATCCAGATCAATATTTTTTACCAGAATATCAACATTTATTTGCTTTTACTAAACATTTTCGCCTATTTTTCACAAACAAAATGCAAACAAAAGTGAGAATTGATTTTAATTTAATGTCAAAACAAATGATAAGTTTTTTAAAGAGTTTTTTTCTTGAATTTTTTAAATTCAAGACTCATTTCAACACTTCTTAAAGCAAAACAAATACCATTTCTTTCATTACTTTTATTTTCAATCATTTATTTCTTTGATTCATAAATCAGTGATTTATGAATACATTGTGACAAAAACGAAACAATGATTTACAGCCCCTGTTATACCACTATAGTTGATGACATTCAGGTCAAAGGTCAGCAGCATCTTAGACTGCAGAGATAGGATAAGACTCTGAACGGCTGTAGTAAATGTAATTGTTAGCTCTGATCCCAGTGCCTATCCCTCCCTTTCACAGACCAGTGCAGTTGAAGAATGAGAGTTAGAGCTACCAGTGCTTAACAGTTAGTGTTTGCTTCGTATCATTCAATTATAAAATATATGAGAAAAAGTTTAAATCGATAACAATTTAATGGTATTTCTGTTCATGACTTACAACAACACAAAGAATGTATGAAATCCTTATCGAAACCAAAATTCATTTCAATAACTATTAAAACCAATAATTGCTTTACATTTGAGTTAATGATTGAGAAAATGAGTAATTAATTCAAATATTATATTAAAATTTGTTTTTAAATAAATTAGTGATAATTATTAAAACTAATTAATTATAAGCACCGGAATGTTGTGCTCTAATGATACTAATGTCTTACGGGAGCTGATAGTATAGGCCTCTAACAAATAGTCTTTGGAATATTCATTGATCATATTATTTATGACCTGTCTCTCCCTGATTCAAATATAAGTTTTATAACATCAAGTTATAGTTATGAATGACCGGTGCTATTCATTATTCACCAATAAATATGTTCACAAAATATAAGTTCATATTTGTTTTCAATGCAATTAAAAATTAGGGAATATTTTAATTGTTTAATCAATAATTGGCATTATTTCGCAAATATACCCCTGAATTGAAGACAAGGTAATTAATCATTTTGTAGATTAAATGAAATAAAGTTCAATAAAGGTTTTCTTCAATCCTATTAAAGGTATTTTTAGACAACTGTGCAATGAATCGCATGCACATTGATTTTATACCTGGTGCTCTATTGCCAGCGCTCGCCACTCACCTATTTTGATGACCTCTGGAAGGGATGTCGATGGGAGCGGATGGAAGAGCCATATAATTATGGTATGGATACAAATACAATGATTGATGAGTGACATGTTTGGGTCGTTATCATAAAATGTCTACCAGTGCTAGAATTTCGGTTTCATTTTGATGTTCAATGTCTTTGAGATTGTGATGTTTTTCAGTGAATATACAGTATCTCTAAAAAGAGGATAAAATTTATAAGTTTTCTGTTATGAAGAAGAATAGAGTCATAAAAATGCAATCAATTTGAGACTGATTTTTATGTTTAATACTATTCAACAATATTTCTACATATTTTTTGGGCCATAAAAATGTGCTTTCTTGTTTTGCAATCAATCACAAGGATTTGAAATAACATTAAATATGAAAAAAATGAGTGAAAAAGAGCCAATAAGTGATCAATAAGTGATCAATAAGTGAACAATAAGTAAACAATAAGTAATCTATAAGTAATGCATCGCTTCTTACAAATTGTTGTCAAATATATTCATAACATTTAATGGTCTGTAAAATAATTCATTATTTTTAAACCAATTTCAAGAATTCATTCAATTCTTGTGTTGTTTTCACTTTTATCCTGTATTTTGTGAGAAATCAATAAAATTAATTGTCCATTGAATTCACGAAATGAGTAGGAAATCAAATTTTGGGTTAATATAAAAGCATAATGTTATCAATGTTAGTTTAAAAACATAGTAAACATGAATGAAAATAGCTTTAAATATAAGAATTGGTTTGAAATATGAGTTTATTTAAGGATTTAATTAAAAGTTTTAATTTATATTTTATGTGTTTATTAAGTGAAGTGAAAAATGATTTTCATCTTTATTTAAGAAATAAAATATTTTTGTAAATATCGTCAAAATATTTGATATTTTTATCATTGAATAAATTAAATTCATTTTGACTTTTAATTTTAATTCAAAGCATTTGAGAATATTTTTGATTGCACTTTGAATTAGCATTAAATAAATGTCTTATAACTACAGTATTATCTCAATTCAAGCAATACTTATTCAATGAGCGATATTGCGGTCACAAAGCTATTTGAACACAAACTGAGAGCTATATTGTGTAAGAATATGCAAAATTTTATTACTTTTTATGTGAGAGACAGTGAAAGTGATGGTTATTTGCAATAAAAACAAGAATTCATTGCATTTATTGATAGACATTGTGCTTAAGACACAATAGAAAGCCTTTATTAGACGGCCTGACAATCAATGAGAAGATAATGTAGTTTTCAGAAGAGATTAAAATCAAAACATCAGTAAAAATGTTAATCTAATAACAGATATGAAATTGAGTTTATATTATGTGATGTATTTCACAGTAAATGTTTGATTGAATAAAAAAAAATTAAATTCAATTATTTGTTAACTTTCAGTGATATAACAGAAATATAATATGACTTACGTTTTGATGAAATTATATTTGATTTTTGGTGAAAGAGATTCAAATATTTTTCGCTTATTTTTTGACGCAATTTATTATATTTTTAGTTCATATAAACCATTCAATTGTCATAAAACAAACTTTTTTATTGAGTTTTGAGTGAAATAGTGATAAAATTGTTTTATATTTGTAATATTTATATTAACACAAAGCATAACACAAGAAGACAATGATCTTGATCAGAATATTCTTAAAGATTAAGATCCTCTATTAAATTTTTGCCAACTTTTGATGCAAACGATTAATATTTATACAGAGATTAAAGTTTGAAATAAATATTTTCAACATATCTTTGACTCTTTCTGTGGAATAAAACTATCCTTTCTTATATTGAACACAAGATTTCTCTCTTCTTTTTATATTTGAAAAAGAGTTACAGAAAAATGTAAGGAAAGTAAATAATGGAGAGCCAGTAGTGAGCGAACTACTGGTGCCAACTCTTATGCGACAATACGATCCCTTCAGCGACTCTTTCCTCACTCAATAGCCCTGTGCTCTACAACATTACAATCAAGTGATGCTCAAAATTTCTTCTTTTTAGGGGAAATATAACATTCAATTCGCATGCGTTTCCCATTACACTGATCACTGTTCACAAGGCATCGGCTTATTGCTCTGTATAGTTCCAGTGCTCTCAACTGTGCTCTCACTTTTGCCATCACTTTCAATGTTAGATATCAAACACATAGTAAACATAAATATATTGTGTTTTTCCGCAACTCGTATATAAAGACTAAAATTAATTCAAGATTTTATCGCATTTTTGTATAAAAAAGAGTAATTTTAATATTTATTTCAACTTTTAACCAAAGGTTTATGTATTTTGTTGTTTTGAGTTAATGACTAATTATTTGTCGTTTATTTTATTGATATCTTTTCCTACACTTGACTCATAGACCAGAATATTCTTGCAGTAAATATGGGTTCAAATGCTTTGTGTTTGAAAACCTAATAAACTATTATTGAGTTTATCTATACTTCTCTAAAAATAATCCCAAAAAGTCTGAAAATATTTATTAAATATTTTGAATATCTTCTTAAAAATTCATTGAAATATGAATACATATTTTGATAGAAAGGTTTTGAGTAACTCTTGTATTGAGTGCTTAATTGAATATTTTATGGCATTTATTGTTAATTCAAACATAGAGTTGAGTGCAATATAAGAAATGACTGCAATTAACAGATGACAGAGAAGTGTGTGTTTAATGCCATTTATATTATTGTTCATAAAAGCCATGACATAACAGACTATACAGACTCTGTAACTAATGCTGAAAAAGTCTAATCCCGAGCCAACATTACCGCTAACTATGACAATAACAAACACAGTATAAGCAAAACCTTTTTTTACTTAATCTCAAGTTTTGACATTTGATACCAATTGTGATAATATTGTTCACAACAATCAGCTCTTTCTCTCAGATTATTATTGTTTACAATTGGAGTCAAATCACTAATTATTGTCCCAACAGTTGTCCCAATGGATGAATGGATGACATTTCAAGACATTGTTATTGAGGATAAGTCACTGCACACACCAACCCATAAAAGAGGATCTATTTATTGATCCAAACTATTGATCCGATGAATGAGAAAAAAGTTGAAAAAAAGTTGAGATTTTAAGCGAAATTGTAAATAATATTAAAATTGATTTTCAGTATTAGACCCTGAATTCAGTCTTCAAATTAATCAATGGTTTATTATATTCAATAAAAATAAATATTATATTTCTTTTGGTTATAAAAATATCTATAATTGAAAACAATTGAGTGAAAACTTATCTGAAATTAGTATTGAATTAAATTAAATCTAATTATTGTCAGTGTTTTTAACAATAAATATTAAAATACAATTTTTTATTGATATAAATTCAAGACTAAGAAAATATATAATGATTTGAGAAATAAATTAAACATTTTTTTATTTCATTTCATTGCAAACCATTTGAGAATAATTTACTTTTCTTTGTTTAGTATGTATTTTAATAGCATTTTAACGACTTATTTAACACAACAACTAATTGTGTGATATTATAATGAAAATAAAGATAATAATAATAAACTGAGAAAAATAAATTCTGTTATCTATTTTAACCTGAACATTCCAGGTCCGGCCAAGTGGTCTATGAATGAATTTGAAACACATTGTAATTGTTGATAAGATTTCACAATTAATTGAACCAATTTTATCAATGAATAAATAAATCGATATAAAAACATACCATTGAATACCAGAGGCATTCCCATCACTTGAAAGCACAGGTACACAACAATTGTCATCAAATTATGTTTTTATTTAATTTTTAGACAACGTTTATATCATTTACAGGTATTTTCAGTCAATATCAACACATAATATAGTATTTAATGAAATATTTTCAATAAGTCATTAGTAATTGAAAATCAATTTGAAATATAAAACAATAATATAAAGACAATAATTTCATTTAAAACTTAACATGGACATTTGTAAATTATTCAAGCATATTATCAAAAAGACAAATATTGTTAGAGAGCTCTAGTAATTAATATAATTAGCACCGGATGTATGATTTCAGACACGAATTTCATTGTTATTATGATTTTGTTTGAAATATTTATGTGTTTATTGTTCACTGAGTCGACGACGCGAATGGAAGGATGAGGTTCTGGTTCTCCGGATGTCTTACAATGCCATCTGAATCTGCAGTGGGAGTGTGTGGTCGGGAGAGTAGACTTTGTTTAGCTGTCAGTCCGTTATCTTTTGGTGGCGCAGACGGTGTACTTGAGTTTTGTTCAGAAGTAATTTGTTTCAAAGATATCGGTGAATGAGGTCTTGAGTTCGATGTCTTTATTGGTGATGGTATTGAAGCGAATGGCAATATACCTCCTGTGCCGTCAGTTGAGGAATAGGGCGGCGGAGGACTCGTTGGCAATGAGTTTTGACTATAGTTTAGATTATAATTATTAAATTGATTGCTCACTGAAGGAGACGGCGATCGACGGCCTGGCGATTGACTATTAATCAAAGGACGGCTTATATTCTTAGCCCCTTTGACCACAATTCTCGGAACTACAGGTTTTGATCTATTATTCCAATACCTTTCCGCCTCTTTGTCCTGTTGTTTGAACTTATAAGAGCAGAAACAACAGGAAAACACTATAATAACGACTCCAATGATGATGACATACATGTGATCCCAATTCCTATCTTCCTGGTCATCATCGTTATAATACCCGCCTGTGTTTCGGACTCCACCAGCTCTACGACCAATAAAAAACCCTCCGCCTCTTCTCCCAGTACTTCTTCCACTACTTCCTCTGCCTCCACCACCTCTTCCTGTTTTCAAATAAGGGGTATATTATTATAATTGCAATTATATTAATAACTAATCATTAAATACCTCCGCCTTTGA
>JAQGAT010001581.1:0-12988 GCA_034687845.1 Pantelozetes paolii
CTCTCTCTCTCTCTCTCTCTCTCTCTCTCTCTCTCTCTCTCTCGTCTATTCTTCAAACAAAACAATTTAAAGAAAGAGACAAAAACCTCTTGTTTTACATTATCTTAAGTTTTATGAAATTATAATAATGTTTGGATTCAATCATCAAATGAAATGAAATTCAATTTTCTTGAAATGTCGGCGCTTTTGGCCCAACAATACCCCTGAATAGCAATCATCAAAATTTAATGCTTATTTAATTCAATTGAAATAATTATTCAAAGATTTGGTGAAAAGATATTAACAATTGCTAACAATTTCTCAGACAATAAACTTTATGCACAAAAAGTGATAACTACTTTGAAATTAAGTCTAAATTATATGAAAATTAAATCATTATTTTTAAGTCATTTTTATTATACATTCAAACAAAATATATTACAAAATGTTTTTTATACATAACTTTTAAAAGTTTGTATTTTTATGTCTAAACTTTACTTAAAATGCAATCTTTTATACATTTTATCATTTTTTCAATTCAATAGACATAACATTGCTATCCATTTGATTCAATATTTTTCTCTCTTTTCAAATCCATATTCAACTGAAATGTGTATAAAAAACAAGTAATAAAAATAAATTTATTTGTGAAAAATCCCAAATGTTATGAATGTTATGCTATTCCCAGGTCTTATAAGAAAATCCAAATCAAACAATATTATTCATTGATAGGCACTGATAGTTACTGATAGCCCGCACAAAACAAAACCATTACTATTGAGATATCTGTTTATAAATGAGTGAAAACGTAAACATTTTAAACTAATTTTATTCAAAATAATAGATATTTTGATCAATTGTTCCCAAAATTGTATTTTATATTCAATTCAATTGCTTTTCTTTTTGCTTCAATAGAGGAAAGCCATTCCGTGGGGGAGAGGTTGGTATGGCTGTACCCGATAGCATATGCACTGCCAAAGCCGTAAGTGTGAGCCAAGACTCCAACATATATGAGCCTCATTTGACTGCAAGCACTGTCACCCATATGCTGGGCCATAACATTGGTATGGGTCACGACGAGGACTCAAGGGATGAGAAGAGTAAGTCTTAATTGTCTATACTTTGCATTCATTAACGGATATAACTGTGCTCTCAGACGACTGCAAGTGCAACGACTGGTGGGGTTGTATAATGGCTAAGAACATATTGGGAGAGGACCGCATCCAACCCTACCATTTCTCTCAGTGCAGTAAAGATGACTATAACAATGCCCTACAGATCGGTCACGGGATCTGTCTCTTCAATAAACCGAATCAATTGGAGGACTTCCGGTCGTGTGGTAATGGGGTTATTGAAGAGGAGGAGGAGTGCGACTGCGGTAGCTTTCAGGAGTGCATAGAGAGGGACCCGTGTTGTGATCCCATTACTTGCAAACTGAGACAGGAGGCCGAGTGCTCAACCGGTCCCTGTTGTGTCAATTGCAAGGTATGGCCTACTCTTACGACATAACTGTTTTGATGCTTTCCTTTCCCATAAGAAATTGTTTTTTGTTTTGCTCTCAACTAATAATTATTATTCTTTGTCTGAACTGCTTTTAACCCGTCTTTATGTGCACTCTATTGAATGCACCGTTAGTTGAAGCCATTGGGTCACGTCTGCAGGATTTCCAACGATGAGTGCGATTTGCCTGAAGTATGTGATGGCAAGAGTGGAAAAGTAAGGAATAAAACCAATACTAATAAGTTTGAGCTCAAGTCTTATCGATCGGTGCCTTCATGTCATTCCCTCAATACTAGTGCCCAATAGATATATTCAAGAAAAACGGCAACATTTGTAAAAACGGAAAGGGATTCTGCTTTCACGGCGAATGTCCAACACTTGATAACCAGTGCTCAGTCATTTGGGGAAAGGGATCGCGCGCTTCAGAGCTTATTTGCTTCCAACAGTTCAACGCACAGGGAAATGCCAGGGGTAATTGTGGCCAAGACACCAATGGAAACCATCTCAAGTGCGCTCAAGAGTAAGGGATAGTTTGATTAATTATGTACAGAACCTCTCAGTGCTTATTAATGTTGTGTTTATTTATTTAACGCACAAAACCCTAAGCATTACTCAATCACTCTATCAATGAATTACTCTATTTTTAGAAACTTGATGTGCGGTTCCCTTCAGTGCCAGTTTGGAAATCAGGTGCCCTTTACTAAAGGCATGGAAAAGGAGTACTCGAGAACAATGGTCTACACCAATGGTGTGGAGTACGAGTGCAAAGTGGCCACGGGTTCAATCAGGGTTGACGTTAAGGACATGGGTCTCATCCAAGACGGCACTAAGTGTTCCGACAACAAAGTAGGTCTCCTTTTGACACAAATATATGAGAAATATATATCAAATTGTTATAAAATAATACAAAGTATTGAAAGGATTGACAAAAACTTCTGAGACTTTAAGCGATAAAAAATATATAAAAAATATTTTCCAACAAAACATCTGCTCTTTTGATCTCTGAATGGAAACTAATGCGCTTTTAAAATATCCTTTCCTTCCCTCCCATACCCTCTATCTCTCTCATCCACATAAATATCAATACCTCTGGTGTCTATCTATCTGTGCTCTATCTTCACTCCAACTGTGCCCTAACTTTACTCTTTTCTCTTCACTTCACTTATATCTCAATCTATTTTATTGTTTAGATATGTGTGAACCAAACGTGTATTAGTATTGACCTGTACATAGAACCGGGTGATTGTCCGACTAATAACGTTGCCCTCACGTGCTCTGGACATGGCGTAAGTTATATGTGATTTCTTTCAACCATTTCGTGCACTAAGGCATCAATTTTTGTTGATTTCTTATTTACTTTAAACGATGCCTTCATTGCATTTATTAACACCTAATGAGACTAACAGTGCTACCAATCAATCGATTGCACCCAACGTTTAGGTCTGTTCTAATGTCAATTCATGTGCCTGTGATAATGGTTGGCTCGGTATTGACTGCAGTGAAAAGTCAAATGAAATAATAACAACACCCGAACCAGAAATCATAAAACCCCTGACCGCTAGACCTAATACACAACAGACAGCACCAGTAAAAAATATATCAGTGCTCATACAAGAGACAACTCTAACCACAGAATACGGTATTTATGATACCATTCCTCCATTACTTATGCATTTAATTAACAAACCTTTTGGAAATCAATTAATAGATAACAAGAAAAAGTCTTTAAGTGCCGCTTATTTGGTTATGATCTTAGTCTCAATAGTTGGCGGAGTTTTCATATTTTTTGCACTGTTAGCCATGTGCTACCGGTATGTGATGTCTGGCCTAATATTTTGCAATTATTTCATTAACTAAGACTTATTTTATGCAAAGTTTTAAGTTTTTTTTTGTTATTTTTTGCACAAAACTAATCGTTATTTCAAAACTCAAATCAATTATCAGAGAAATTATTCAAAACTTTTTTTAACATTTTTTTGTCGATTTCATTACTCAAATGAAAATACACTTAAGATATGAGAAAAGTGTAAAAATATTTCAATTATTTTTAATTTAATGATTAGATTCTGGTTCAGAGATAATGGTATAATTGAGTGACGCTTACAATAAGCATTCATTTGACATAAATATTAGGGAAACGGAGGACAGATTGAAAACTTAGATTTCTGTCACCACTAGTATTGTATGAAAGGATAAAATTTCATCAAATATTTTGTTATGATTTAAAATTATTTAAATGAATGCTTGAAATATCGTTTGAGAAAACATGAGAATACAAACGCCTTTCCTCTAAATATAGCGTTTAAATTGAAAATCAAGTCATGAATTGATTGATAAATACTTTTATCTTATAGTTTGGGCTCAAATTAAAAGCGTATTATTTTCGCACTTTTTTGATCAATAAGTGATTTATATTTTTTCTGATTTTTCACTTGAATCACATGAAAAGCAAAATTTACTTTTTTAGAGCTTTTCCTTTCTCTTTGGCCGATGTTTATGCCCTGAATATCCATTTAGAAACACATTTAGAATAAATGATTCATTCAATTGATAAGAATTTTATGCCTGACTTGTTGTGAATGCAATTCAATCACTAGTTTTCAGTCGACACTGAAATCCAAACACAAATACAAAATACAATATGTTTTTTGAGCACTAATTCCTGTTTTCATTACATAAACGTTGAGAAAAAATAAAACTTTAATTCAAAACAATTACGAAAAGCATTGTTTGAACTAATATTAGGTATATTTGCCTCACTTTCAGTGGTATAACACCATAACATACAAGTGTAATGAAATATAAATCTGTTTTTAAATATAATTTATTAGTATTTAATGTGATTTCTATTAGAGATATGAAAACACTTGAGAAATATTATTAAAAAGTTTAAAAATAAAAATTCCCTGATGACTCTAACATTACGTCAAACAACTCATATAACCGAATCTAAAGTCTATCAAAAAAGGAGAAAACAATTGAATTCAAACCGTTTTTGTTTAAAAACATTCAAACATTGATTGAATTTTTCCTGAATTTTGGTTAAATTAGAAATAAGTGAACGATTGGTCCAAACCATCGATTATTTGCATTACTTTTTGTAAATATAAAAGTATATCATTAAATGTCTCAATGAATGAATGACTCAATGAATGACTGATTAAAATAAAACCTATTATTTGGTTAATGGCTTTAATGCAGACAAAAGTTATGTTAATTGTTAACAAAAAAAACTTTTATTGATTTTGTTTTAATTGAATTTCAATTGACTTTAATTCCGCTATAAATAACACACTTATATTAAACACAATATTCTGTGAAAGCGTTTGAATAATCAATTCAAAGGGTTATTATATTTTAATGTTGTTATTTTAGTAGAGGATTTAAGGGGGGATTTCAATCAATACTTTCAATTCAATGAAGTGCGGACTTGTGACCTGGTTATGACAGATTTATTGCTGTGATTGCCAAGATAAATTAGCATTAATAGAAAAACAACTTAATATTCTTCAGCGGAAATTCATTTTAAAAACAATTTTTGTAATTTTTTAAACAAAATTTATTCAATAAATAAATAAATTATATTTCACTTCATTTCAGTCATTCATTGGGTTCTCCTGGACTCAAATGTATTGAAAATTCATTTTGAAAAAGTCATGAAATAATTCTTCAGAGAATTGTTTGAATTCTTGAAAAAATAAACCATTTTTTGTGCTATTATTAGTTCATATATTATTAGTGCTTATAATATATGAATAATTTATAAAAATGTTTATTATATTTAATATTTGAAATAACAATTACATTAATATAAGCCATATATCGATGCCTTGGTATTCCTGAGCTCACTATTCCACTGTTTATCTTATAGGCGCCGGAGTCTAATGCCTTCGAAGTCACAGAGACAGCAATTAAAGAAACAGTTAAACCGTAAAACTTCGGGCGCTGTCGTTGAAAACGATCCCTTCAATGAAAACGTGTCCAGAATTATAACGTTTGGATCAATGCCTTCCTATAGAGAGGACAAACTGCAAGAAATGAAGCGCCAGAAGGAAACCCATCGTAAGGACAGCCAAATAGATGCCGAACCGCACAACAGACTCAACGAAACGACCTCTCAGTTCATTGAGTTGTCGCCAAACAATTTGTCCAAAATGTCTCACTCGTATGGACCGGAAAAAGGTATACTTAAACATATGGCAGGTATGAGTGCTGGCACTGATGTTAACCATCCAAAAGACCATCGATGGAGTGATTTGAGTCAATCGGATAATCAGGAAACCCATTCCGATGGCAACCGAAACGGAGATGCGTTTAGTGATATCGAGCGCCTGAAGGGTATGAATGGATATCACGAGGAGATGTTGGAAGCGCTTCAGTCGTCGAGCCGTTCCCTGGATTTGGGTCGACCGTCGCCACCGTCTGATGCGGCGAAGAAGGCTTTCTTAGACTCCATCCCAGAATATGGAGGTATTTATGCATTGAGTATGCGATCAATACTTCACTCAATCACTGATTCATTGTTTGTTGAGTTTGTGCTAAAAATAGATTTCAATAATAATAGACATTATATTCAACACTAAATCCAATCCCAAATCAAATCATTGTTTTTCAGTTCAGATATTATTTTTGATTAAATAAAAGCATTAATTCATTACTAATGAAGGTTTGGGTCGAATGAAGACAAACGACTCTCAAGTCAGTGGTTCTGATGAGGACTCTGTGCCTCCGATCGGTCCGATTCGGATCCGCAACTTAGAGGACCTCTTAAGACAGTTGGAGAAACAGTCGCTCCAATCGACCGGTTTGTCCCCTTCCGGGTCAGAGGATATACGGCTCAGTGAACCGGAATCGGACAGACATTTGTATAGCAGTGGTGGTGGAAGTCGTGGCCAAACATACCATAGCTCAACACTGGAACAGATCAGTGCTCTTGAATCACAATTAGTAGAACAGGATTTGGCGTATTTGTTAGGCCGGCGCCGACAGTCCGATCATCACATCCCTATCCCTCCGCCACCACCGCCTCCACAGCTGTCATCCACTTCGAGGTTCAGTCATTGACAATGAGTTGATGTAGTAATCAATTACTTTAAACTGACTGCCAGTCCTTCCCCGTCCAGGAGCGCAATACCCATCGGCTCATCCACTTTCTGTCCGTACACTAAGAAGATAATGGATTTACAGCCGCCGTCGCCATCGACTACAACATCGACGACAACGTCAACAGTTCACGACCACAACCGTGAAGACGATGAGAACGGAAGTGCTTTGGACACTGACCTCAGTGGCGACACAGCCTTCTATGGGTCAGGTGTTGTGCAACCGATACTAAGGAGTGCCAGCGAGGAGGCCCTACCCGTAAGCCTCTCTGTCTGTGATTTTACAGTTAGCGGACAATTAAGTCTGAAAAATAAAGAGATAATAAAATTAGGCTCCGAGTCATTCAATGGACTCAATTCTAATCAAGTGTTTACCACATCTGCAGTGTTTTCGACACATTGTACAGAGCCGGCAGTCTCTACCGGTGCAACTACTGCCACATCAATTACCACAACAACTGCCAATACATCAGATCCAATACCTACGCCGACTACAGCTACAGATGCAAAGCCAAGCACTGCCTCCACAGCTGCAAACGGCCAACAATTACTGCACTCTTCCTCGACATTGGATCGAAAGAGTCCAAAGACAATATCAAGGTTTACCGTAACCCTGGTCTCCAAAGAGGTGACACAGGATGCCGGACAGAGCACTGGTGGCAAAGAGAAAACCAAAGAACAAAAGAAGGACAAGAAGAAGAAGAGTAAGAAGAAGTACCCGGAATATAAAGTGTGACCCCTTTTGACCATCAAATTAGTTGATTGACTGACAAACAAATTGGCGAACAATAACTCAATTAACTTATTATCAAAAACTAATGTTATTATACAGTAGTTCACAACAAATTGATTTCACATTTCACCTAAACTTTAACATCAAATCCATTGAACATCTCATCAATCGTTGATTCGTTGCATACAATTAGGACTAAAATTATTATTAATATAAAAATGTTTTTTGATTTTATAAGAAAAAAAGTGAAAAATACTGTAAAAACTGTTTAATATATATAAAAATTGATAATTAATTGAATTGAAAATTAATTGCTTATAAAATATGTACACATTTTGTGACAAAACTATTGAAATATAAAATTAATTAACAATAAAAACAATAATTGTTTAAAAAATTTGTTTTTTATTTTATCTTTAAAAATAAGTTTAGATTTTAATTATCTCTTGTTTTTCTGACTTGACTTTGAAGTGAAAAAAGTTTTTAATATCACATAAACTAATGTCTATTTCATGTGATTTAAGATGTTTTCCTCTGAAATGCATTTACACTTCAATAATGGCTTTTTCGGAGCAATAATTAAATTGAGATTTAAGTCCAAACTAAATGTCAAACAAATTCCTATTGAGTCACAGATTTTCACTCAATTTTATCTCAAATTTATTGGTCATTCAAATTAAAAGGTCATTTCATATGAACTCAAACTCTCATAACTCCGTTCAGATTCCACCGAAGTTATCGAGTTTATAGCTCCACCTGTTTTGCACCGTTGGTTCCTATCGTTGCCAATAATTCTCATAAATACAACTGGATTTTATCGATAATACGTGGTATTCAACTGATTGAACAACTTTTTCAACATATTTATGATACTTACTGTCACTTAAGCATTGATTTCATATAATTTTCATAATTAGTATTGAGTTTGAAATCTATAGACATTAAAACTTAACGACAAAACTGATAGTTTCAAAACTAATCAATTGATCCTTAGGTTAGACACGACTCCACATTCAATAGTTGTTAACAAAATCATAATCAAGTTTTTGTTAAGCATTTGCTGAGACTATCCCTAAAATTTCAAGTCCATGAACTCAGTTGACCTAAAGTTCACACCAATTGATATAATTGTTATTAAAATTATGATTAATTAAAGACTTCTTTTCAATAATTAGTTGTAATAACTGTAACTAAATGTTTGATTAATTGCTTGTAATTATTTGATTGCAAACCAATTAATGGATTATTTTTCTCTCGTTTTAAATGAGACTATAATTTGCACACAAATACCCAATACCTGACCATAATCTCCAATAAATTGATTAAAATTTCAAAACTAATTTATAAGGCATTCATAGTCTCTGAAAACGAGATTAAATCTAATCTTTAATTGAATTCACAATTAAAACAATTTTCTCACTATTTCTAAGGGTTTAATAAAAAGTAATGACATTTTTGTACAAAAGATTTCATTTTTTTTATTTTATTTAAATAATAATAATAATAATAATTAAAAAACGAGGAAAACATAGTGTTTATGGCATTTATCACCAAAAATATATGATTATTAATGAAATATAGAAAACGATAAAAAAATTTAAAAGTATTTATAAGAAAATAAAAATAATATTTATAATATTAAAAATGTTTTGTCTTTCACTTGACATCAATAACAAAGTCTTAATTTTAGTGCAGATATTGAGCAAAGTTTTCGTTTTCTTATATTCATTGAAACAATTAATTATAATTTAATTGAAAACAACTATTTTGGGCACAAATATATCAATTGAAAAGTCTATTCAAAAACATATTCTTTCAGTTAATTAAAGAAACTATTCATTGGTTTTCAAGTCATGTTTCTCTCAATTCTCTCATTGAATGCAAACCTTTGGCAAAAGAGCTCATTATATCGTAGTATAAAAGTATTGGCACAAAACGATTCAGATGCTAATTCTTTCCATACAATTCAACTCAATATATAATAAAATTTAAATAATGGGTTAAATCATAGTTGAGTTATAAAAACACTGAAAAGTTAGTTTAGTTTTGCTATTATTTGTCTAAATATGTGCCAAAATTTTAATCCAAATTTCAATTATTATTAATTGAAAGCAAAACAAACGTTAAATAAATACTTATTAAACAATTGTCTGATTATATGATTATATGAGCTATTGATTGAAGAAAACTATATTTATTTGAAACTAATTGTAATTTAAGGCTAATATTAAAAAGTATTTAATTTAATGACTTAGCAATGGGTTTATGCGATCAGCACTCAATGGGTTTATGGGATGAGCACTCAATCTTTCAAATTTACAATTAATTCAATTTAATTACTACTAAACTGTTTGATAGGATCGGGGTTTCGGACAGAGGCGTCGACACTACTATCGCGGATGAAAGCCGTTATATCTATTCGTTATATTCCTATCGAGTCGTGAAGACATTATTTGTTGTACATTAGGGGTCAGGATATCGGAATTAATCTGTCGTTCCCTCTCTCTATCTCTAAGCCGATGGTCATCCCTGTGATCGCGCCGTCGGTTTGTCGGCTCCACTTCAACCAAATAACTTATTTCTGATTTGTCTCTACTTTTGCTCTTCTTATTAGCATTGGTTGGCGCTGACTGTCGTTCCCATACATTCCTGTCGGCATAAGTGGCGTCAGATATTTGGTGATATACTGATAGCCTATTCTGTGAGGACATGGGTGTCATAGGTGCCATAGGTGCAGGACCCTTTACGGGAATCTTCTTGTGCTTTGAAGAATGATTTATTGGTGAGTATTGGCCATAAAAGTCCGCACTATCGCTAACATATCCCTCATTCGTGTGCCCGGAGTTTGGGTTCTGTTTAGCACTCACTTGAGACCAGTCTCTTAACATATTTGTGTAAACGTTGGGTGCGTTTTGATTGTCACCCAATTTGTCGTTGTATTGATTAATCTCTGTTTGTTTGGTGACAACAATATCATTGGTTTGACTTTTACCCCCTTTCCAACTGCCTTCACTACATTCCTCAGCACTGGTGCCTAAGCCCAGGTCTTTTTCAGCGGCGACACTGCCATCAGAACTCGCGGAACTCTTAGATGCCGTTCCCAAGTCGTCGTCTACGCGACGGAACTTCTGGTCGGCTGAGAGTTCCGTGAATGAGGGCCGAGGGATATAAATAGGCGCTCCGTTTTGCATAATAGTCTTCCCATCAAAGTGTTTGTCGCCAACAAAAAAGGGGGAATTATTTTGGTCTAAATTCGATGCTTTGTATTTAAGGGTAGGTTTTCTTGTGCGGCAAAAGTCAGTTAAAGATAACAGGACTGGCAGTAGTAGTACTCCATGTGTGGCACCGAATAACATGACGAGGAATACAGTCTTGAAGAAAGTGACGAAGACATAGGACGGTGCAAATGCCAGTGCAATGATGCCCAACACTGTTGAGATGCTTCCTTGAAATATAGGTAAACCTAACGAATAAAGGGCTGATTTGACCTTTTCGTTGGGCTCGTCCTCATAGCACGAGATGTAGGCATAGGATATGTGCGCCGAAAAGTCCACCGAAAAGCCGATACACATAATTAGATTAATCATTGAGATTGAGTCCAAGTTGACGCCCCAGAGGGTCATATACCCGATCACTCCTATCTCTATTGATATGATGGAAAAGGCGACCCAAATAGCACATGAAGGGGAAGGGATGAAGATTAGTGAGATGACCATCATTACCGCCGCCGCCACTGATATGGTTTGGATGGATATACTGCGGACTAACACAAACTGATCAAAGAAGATGAAGTATTGGTGAAAAATAGTGACCGGGTGTTCAAAACTGTCGGCAATTCTTCGCAATCCTATTAACATTTCTTTTTCCATATTTGCGTCCAAAATGTTTTTCGTCTGAATTATATAACGCGAGGCTATTATCTCAGACCCGTCTTCGTTGAACACTATGTCGTTCCTGAAGGGCTCTGTCAGTGGGAAGTGTAGGAAAATATCTCTCAGCCCTCTATTGAAGTCTAATTGATCTGATATATTGAGTGCCTGAAGGAACAGAAAGCTGTCCTCCTGTTCAAGGAATGTCTGATAGGCTCTGAGCCACGACTCTGTCATCACTTTGTTGGCCACAAATTCGCTGTTTTCAAACCTCTGAAGCATATCTTCCACTTGTTTTTGCACAGTAGGGTCGGCATAGTTGAGAGTCTCATTGATCACTACTTGTATTCTGTAGGGATATTCTCGGAAATACCTGTCCTCGTAGTCATAAAACTGGACAGAATATGAGTCATCTCTGGATAGTTTTCGTCTGTCCAGACCTTCCTTAATCATTGTGCACCCGTAGATACCAATGGACAGGTATACCAGGAACGACAAAATCACTAGTAATTTGATCGGAGTCTTATTCAGATTGACGGCAACAACATCTCTGAAGAATAACATCATTACGTGATCTTTATTATCCTTAGGATTGTTTGGGTCAGAAGGGTTTTTACCACCTGTGCACAATAATCTGAAGAAATACCCCTTTCCCTCTGTAAAACATGTGAATGTTGTTATAAATGCAAATAAAGGGCTATAATTGATAATACCATACCCGCTAATGATTTAGGCATAACCGGCACACATAGTAATCCATGTAAATTACGTTTCTCGCAGTGACCGAAGAAAGCCATACAACCGCCGAAGAAGGTTATGTGATATACATATGTGAAGAGCACTGCAACCGCTGTGTATATACAAAATATCCGCACCTGAAAGGGGTATTAAGTTTTATTTATACCTCTTTTAATAAGAAATGAAACAAAACTTACTGAAGGAAAGGGTGTTATCGTTCCGATCATAAATGATAAGAAATTAGTGATCGATGTTATAGTGATAGAGACCGCGGCCTCAGAGTATGTGTGCCCGAGTCTATCAGAAACACTCATCCCAGGGTTAGTTCTCCTCCAGGCGGCCAGTAGTACAAACGCATCATCCATTCCCACACCTTATAAATGAATGAACAGTTTTAAAGTCATTAAAATTGTTTTAAGACTTAAATTAATATTTAATGAAATCATTATATTTTGATTAATGTCTAACAAAATTGAAACTAATATACAGTTTCTCTCTTTAAGGGGCAAAGAGTGTCAAAAAAAAAGTTAATTAATTAAAGGTTTTGTCAATTTTTATGTGAAAACTATTTTTCACTAAAAAGCACTGAATTTATGTCAAAAATTTGGTTTCAAATCAAAACTATTTTAAATTTTAATCAATGTTTACATAATTTAATAAAAAACAAAATTATTGAAAGAATTTGACATTTTTTGCATTCCTTTGAGATTATAATTGATAAAAATACCCCTTCAAGTAGTGTCAGTGTAATTTTCTCATTTAATTTCGTTAATATTCAAATGTGATATAAAAATGAGATAAAGTTTTTCAATTATTTAAATTACATTATAATAGCAATCAATTTATTATTTATTTTTGCTTTTAAACTAAAAACTATCTCAAAAGAGATCCAGATTTTCTCATTTGATAACTTTGTTTATTTGTTTATTTGTTAGACTAATCATACAGTGATTTCACTTTTAATAAAAGCAATGAAAAATGTTATTTTACAAATACAGCACATTACCGTTAATTTTAACAACCGTTAGCTTTAACTAACCCTTAATTTTAACTAAACCTCAAAACCA
>JAQGAT010001582.1:0-12985 GCA_034687845.1 Pantelozetes paolii
AATCTCAAAGTTGTGATTGAATTGAAATAAACTTTTTCTCTCTTCGGCTCTGATTTAAATACTTTTCAATACTTTCAGTGGAAATGAGAGAAAGTATTCAAATATTTCAAAATCAAAATAAAATTCAATTTTTATAACAATGTTTTCAAATATTTAAACAATTTATATCCAGAATCAATTAATATGTTAAAGTTTGTTATGTGGTAACTTGACTCAGGTTATTTTGTTAATTATTAATAATTGTAATTATAATTCTTGACTTCAGTATAATTCATTATACAGTATCTGATATTATGCTGGATTATTTCAAATGATTACAAAATTAACAGATTACAAAGTTCAAGATTTTGTTTTAATAACATTTTGAAACACACATTGTGAGCATGGACAACCTTACACAAAGTGTTTAATTTTATATTTGCTAATACAATTGAATTTATCTTTACCTAAAGGAAATTGAAAATATTTAAAACATTAAATTATTATTAAATAATATGACAAACTGGGTCATATTTCCAGCAAACTGTGATCTTGTTATTAGATTTTGTATTTCATTTTTGACTATTATTTTAAAATCTTATTTTTAAAATTTGAATTAATTTCTCAATTGTTTTCAAAGAAATTAAAAAATGATTTAATTATAAATATATTTAAGATTTATTCATTAATTAAAATTATTAGATTGAATTAAAAATCCACATTTTTGATATCTTCTTGATAAATTATTTTACTTAAAATACTTAATTAACTATAAATAATACATTTTATTCACAAATAAATAAATATATTGGTCTTGGTGAATATAACAAATTATTCAGTGAATATTGAAAAATAAATTAAATCATTGATTTAATTGTATAAACATTACAGCAAAGGTTAGGACAGAACTCAAGAAGCCAAAAATAAATTTGATATCAATTGGGAATAAATTCCACGCCATATATGTGCTTGATGAATAGCAGTGTATTAATTGCTCAATCAATAGATATTTATCAATGTTTTTATGGGTTTCCACTGTTTTTGGTTTACAATCGATTGAATAAGTGTTTAACCAAATCATGAGATCATTAATCGTTGGTTTTCTTGTCTGAAAGTAATTCAAACAAATTATATAAAAGGAGTAAACAATTGACAATAATATGAATTCATAGAAGTATTCGAGAATTGGTTTCAAATTATTTGTGTTTTTGTTTTCTGAAGCGATTTGTGTTAATCTGAAACAAGTGGACGAGAATAGTTCAAAGAACCAGAGGAAGGGTAGAACTCCTATGTTATCATCGATTGATTGCTTCAGTTGTTGTAAATCAAAGAATTTCTGCAGAATTTGTTCAAAACTTAAATTCAAAACTTCTATTTCGTTGTCAATAGTTTTGTACAAAATATTTGTTTGTCGTAAAAGTTTTCTTTCAATAAAATAGACGCCAAAACAGATGTATGTCATCATTAGTACCGACGCTGTTATCCAACCCAAGCCATAAACAGCCCAAAGCACCTCACGGGCTATGATGTCAATGGGCTCTTCAAAGCTGAGCCAAACAAAGACCGCGCCGTCGGTTATGGAGAATATAATCCAAACAATAGTAATAATTATATTCAATACAAACAATCGCTTCAACTCTACATTACTTAACTGTTCCCTCACTTTCATCAACAGTTGAATAATTGTTTCATGTTTTTTGTTGATCGCAATGAATGTCAATAAAACAATCCATGACTTCAAGTGAAATGAAAACTTATAAAGACTTTTCTGATTAGTTTCGATGGCATTCCTCAGTGTATAACAGATTAACAATATTTGTATGAAATATGTCTTATATTTGAGAATATTTTGTAATATTCTGATGAGTTTTAAACGTTTTTTATCTTCAATTTTGAAAAAATTCAGTCCATATATAAAGCATATGAAAGCAAAGGGTCTGTCAATAGTTGTCTTCATAATAACTATGAGAATAAAAAATTATTGAACCTTGTATAAAATATTATATAATATGAAAGGTCTTCATTAAAATTGAAATTAATAATTACAGCTTTAGTTTTATATTCATAAACATTAGTAGAAAACAATTAAAATCCAAATAATTGTTAGAAAAATATTAATGTTTTATAAATTTGTTATAAATGTTATGTTTTTGAAAGAAATTCATTGATTTTTTTCAATTATTTACAAAATACTCACTAAATATTCAACTGTTTTGATATGAATTCAAGTGAACTTACAAACAATCAAATATGAGATCAATATTTAAATCAATTTCATATTATATTTATATTATTTTGTGTTTATTACTGTATTTCTCAAAAAATAATTGAAACTTGGTGAATATAAGTTATATCGTGAAATATAAACTAAGTCTACATTTGATTACAATTTCAAACTGTTTACTGAAATAATCTATCATTAAATGTCATAAATATTGGAAACAAAACTCAAATATAGTGCTAAATATAAATCATAAAATAATTTCAATGACATTAACTTAACACTGGATCTATTGATTTGAATGTTATATTAATGACTAAAAAAAATATCACTTAATTAAGTCTACATTTGTTTCAAACTGTTCCCGAATATTGAAAGTGAAAATAATAATGACTTTATTGATTGACATTTAATCATTTCTCAAATAGTAAAATACTGTATAAAATATTGATTCTGTACCTTTATAATCATTGACGTAATCTTGGTAGTTTTGAATAATGCAAATATGAGCATGGAGGAAATGAAGTTTTCTGTCTGCACCATATAATTATTAATAATCCGTAAAAGATATAATAAAACTGTTATTATAAATGTCATTTTAAATGACATTTCAAATGATTACCAAATTTCTGTGAATTTTGGTTTATATTTAATACTTTTTGTTATATTTGTTGAAAAATGAATTAAAAATATTTTTAACTTCCCGTCAATTAAACCAATTTTATTCAAAACAAGTCTTATATAACATTCAATTGACAGACATTTGATGACAATGTTTGTAAAAATAATTATATATTTTTTAACAATAAATAAATTAATTAAATGTGAAATAAATGACACTCAAGACACAAACTGTGGTCAAATAGCCAGACCACCTGGAGTTCGCATTTATGACATTGATAACATATTGACTGAAAAATTAAATGATAATTACGTTGAAAACACAGTTCTTTATCATAAGTGTCGAGAAAAGAGTAATCTTTTAGTTGGGAATAATGTGCGTCAATGCAAGAATGGACATTGGTCAGGTGGTGTACCAAGATGCGGTATTTATTTGTTTTGATGATTAAAATAGAGCAATTATATAAATATAAAAAATAGATCAAGGATGATTAATTATAAATTAACCTTTTCAATTTCAATAATTTATAAATAGCTATAAATTATGGAAAAAATTCATATCTAACTGATGTTGTCTTCACCGCTGATGAGTCAATACTACCCCCGTCTGAGTACAATTTGACCAAGATTCAAAATACTTTTGGCGCGTTTACACCTTTAGAGATACCACCTGAGAGTTGTTTGGGATGGTTTTACACTGGTGATGATCAGTTCCTCTTCAGACTTACAGAATCAGTTGAAATACAATACATAAGACTTGAATTATATGCACACAAACTGAAGAGTCTGTGGACACAGAATGAGATGAGAATAACAGCGACTTTGGATCAAATGTCAGGCCAGAGGTGTCGGCCGACCAAAGCTTATCATTTGAATAAACGAATGAAGGAAAGCAATGAACACCTGACCATTGAGTTTGAATGCGATATCAAGAGTATCAAGACAAATCAACTTTTAATTAACATTGCACTCATGAAGGAGAGATTTTCGCAAACATTTCTGATATTTGTTTGCGATTTAAGACTTTATTACTTCAACGGGAGTTGCGGTGAACCGGATATTCCTCTCTCAATGAATGCCAGACCCAATGGCACTGAATATGAGTTTGAATGTAAAAACAATAACCATTTCATTGATGGTAAACAACAGTTCGGTTGCTCTTCAGGCAAATGGTTGTCAGACTTTCCTCAATGTATGCCAAAGAGTGTTTGCAAACCTCTGATGAATAATAGTTTCGGAGATTATATTGATATTAGTTATGAATCAAAAATCGACGGAAAGGTCGAAGAATTTTATGTCCCCAACGGAATGTTCGCCAACTTTTCCTGTAATAGTCTCAGGAATTGGACTCAAAGTAATGAAACACATTATGTATTACAAGGCATGGAAAGGGTTCAGTGTATTAATAGGCAGTGGATTGGTATGTCTGAAGAGAATCGGCCGAAATGTGTATTGAAAAGTATAATCACTGAAGAAATCACTGAAATATCGACTTCTCGTTACGTTTTATACATTTTATCCATTGTTTTATTCATTTCTATTATAATAATACTTATTCTCATATTCTTTACAATCTATTCCTCAAAAGTCGGACAAATATTTGGCAAAAAAGATGTCGACTCTAAACATCAAAATATATACGAAGTATACGGCGATTATGACGACAACATAGTTCCCAATGAATATGATTACAATTACAAGTCATACGAAGACGTGAAGTATGTTTATGAATATAATTATATTGATTTAGGAAAAGGTCATTTAAAAGCACAGGATGTTTATGGTGATAATTATATTAAGCCAGATTCTAATAGTGCCACTTATGATGATTGTAGAGTTGAGAATGCTCAGGATGAAATAAATATTTACGATGATTGCTATAATAATCATAAACAAGAAGACTATGTGTTTATGAAATAGTATCAAGAGGAATTTGTTAGATCATTGTTGTTAAAATAATAATGATTGCTAAGTTAATGAATTGAACAAGGTTGATCATAATATAAGATCAGTTATTGATATTTGAAGTAAGATTCTATTGTATAATAAATATAACTTGATTATTTTATTGTAATTTATAAATGTTAAAATTATATAAACATGATGAGATTCACTTTAAATTGTTAAGATTTTCTTTTTATATTATCAATCAGATATTTATATTGCAGTTTCAACAAGAACATTTTGACCATTGTTATGTTGTCGCAACAAGCTCATTATTATTGGACATATAAATGTAAATCCGTAGGAAAACGATTAATAGGAAGAAAATGACTGTTAGTTTTATCAGAGTAATTATAGTTGCCGTTATTATCCACAAGGTTGTATTTGGAAAAAATAACAATCCCTTAAATAAGCCGGATAAAATATAACATATAATATAGAGACCTGCACTGCCGATGGAGATAAATGATAGGTACATGAAAAATTGAATGAGTAGTGTAAATATTGTCTCTGCAAACTCTTTTGGCCTTGGTATTAAAGTCCATGATACAAGAATATAAAAAACAATAGGAGTAAATATTATCACTAATGGTCTGGCTAACATTAAGAATATATAAAGTTTGGACTTGAGACTAAATATTAAAATATTTGAGAAAGACCATTGTAAAATAAACAGTAAACACAAAATGAACTGAAATAAGCAAGATAAAATACAGCATATAAGAAAGGTGATTGCAGTTGCAATTAAACCATAGAGAGTATAAGTAGCCAGCTTATTTGACTTATTTATAATCTTTTGATTGAATGACAATAGATTATTATCACCATGGTCAACACTTCCAATAACAGGAAGACGATTCCAAATTTGTTTTACACCAAAATAAGTGTCATCTCTGAATTTCTTCGTCATCTTGATCATATCACGTTCATTGCGAAACACCATTGTGTAGTCAATTTGAAAAACGAGTCCGGTCATAAATTTAAATGTTTGAGTTATACTGGACCTAAATCGTTGAGAATTGATGTTTCGTAAATCTAATTCATTGTTTCTTTGCCTCTGATTTTCCAAGATATTCGACTGTACTTGCTCACTCTCTAAATTCTGTCGACGATATTTCTCTCTTGTATGTTGAGATAATCGCTGCGTTTCTCTGATATGCTGTTCCTCTAACCTCTTCAGGTGACGTCTCTTGGAGTCCATTCTTCAATCACCGATTTGTTCTTCAAATCACAACTATGACATTAATAGAAAAAGTAACATGGTTAAATAATAAATAGAAATAATCAACGAAATATTATTTTTAATGATTACTAACAATATATACAAGTAATCAGTTTTATAATTACTGTAGTGTAAACTCTTTAAGGAAAGCGCCGGCATATGGGCTGTGCCTTACTTACGCAGGGGAAGTATTTCTGCTGCTAATAATGGTTGACAAATGAATGAAATATAAATAAAACTAAATTTATTTATTATAAAGCATTGAAACAATTCATGAGATTTGAATAAATGGGTGAAATATTTAATACCTTATATAATATGGTTTAGTATTTCACGAAATCATTGATTGATTTGTTGTGAATATAATTGAATAGCGATTAATGAATGTAAGTCTCAGTTCACACATACAGTGAATGAATTGAATACTATTTTACACTAAATACAAGTGTTATGTAACGACACCTGTAGAGTCACTGAAGCAAAAATTTACCCAATATTTTATACATTTACTTGCATTGCTTAGATTTATGATAACTGCACAAGGTTAATTGATTATTAAACATTGACTTTCAAAAATAATTTAGTAATTTAAAGTCCCCCTTTCACTCCGGGGTGTGACTGACAATTGTGATTTGAATTTAAAGGGGCTCTTATAGCAAAATTATAGCAAATGAAAGGGTGTGTACATAAGTGTATGAAATAATTGATGTAAACATTTATTCTTAATATTTTATTTCGATATGAATTCAATAAAAAAGCTGAAACTGAACATTTAATTTATCATTGGCCAATATTAACACGTTCAATTTATTTATAAGCTCACATGTTTGAACACAAAATTGTATTAAAAGTAATTACATTTTGAATACAAAAATGATTGCAATTACTATACAAACGGCAATTATTTTATTATTAGAGATCCAATTCATAATAAGCTCATCATTGACCCTGGTGCAATTGTTCTGTGATTGGATGGCACCTGAACTGGTGCTGGGCTCAGGGCTGGACAGTAGTTGAGGTCTGTCCCTGTACTGAACAGGGACATTACTTTTCTTTGAGAATTTCTTCGCTTCCCTGATCATTGACTCTTCGCTCGCGAACTCCATTGAGAATTCCTGTTCACAGATCTCACCCAAACTGCCGGTCATTCTGAGTGTGAAGCGGAGGACAAATCTTTGGGACCGGATGTGAGCTCTTTCTAGTCTCTCGTTCTCCATCTTCTGTATCGCAAACTTTGTATCTTGCTCCCTTTTGTTAGCCGTATCTTTGTACTCGATTTTTAATCTAGTCTTCTCTTGCAATCTTTTAGTATCGCGGTCATGAGCCCGGTCAAGTCGCTCCCTCTCCAGTCTTTCCAATTCAAGTCTATTCTCCTGTTCCCTTCTATGAATGTCATTCCTTAGCTCCCTTTCTGACCTTGCTTCTTCCCGCAGTCGTGTGCTGTCTCTTTCATGGCTTTGGCTTAGTCTTTCATTTTCCCTCTGATTAGCTTGGTCCAATCTCTCTGTTTCTCGTCTATTATTATTATCGATTGTTTCGGCAATAATAGTGACGATCTTATACCCGGCGGCTATTGCCGCCAAAAACGCCATTTATTTTAATTGAGAAACCTATTAATAAAAATTTGAATCCTTGATAAAATAGTTTAAAATATTGATGAAATAAAATAATTACCCAGACACAATTAACTTTATTTTACGTTTTATTCAACTTTTTAATTATTATATGTTTTTTATTATTGAATAAAACTTTATATCAATTTCTATCTGTTATTTAATTTTATCACACATTTGTGAGACAATACTGTGAATTAGATAAGACTATGATTGCAAATTGCAATTTCACCAATCACATATGGAGACACTTATTTCATACAGTGAGTATAATTCCTAGTAAAACGTTTTTGAGACGACCCAGTCTAGACAAAAGCTGTCACTTGGGTGTGAAAAATGCAGTGAATTTCTCCTCATATTCTGCAATACTATCGACAGTTACGTCAGAAAAGTCTTGACTGTAAGTCACACCTAAAAGTTGTTTCAGTGCTTACGTTAGTATTGTATAACAAATAAAATACAATTGTATATTAAATATTTGTTTCATTCATAAATAGTTTTAATAAATTAAGCATGCTAATATTTGATACAAAAGATTAATATTTTAAAAAGATACTTTATGTATTTATTGAGAATATTTTAGATGAGAATTTTGCCTGGGTCATCTCAACACCATATTTAAGACCCGTTTACGTATGTGATGAAAGACCTCGAAGTTTTTTGGCAACCTATTGATGGCATACGTGACGGGATGTGAGCAATGATCTCATCGTTTTCAGTGGAAATACTTTATTTTATAAACAAGTAAAACTTGTATTGATATTAATCTGGCTTTCAATTTATGTAATTAAATTTAACTCCAAAATTTAGAAAATATAATTTAATCAGGATAAGTTTAATTCAATAATTCAAAACTTTGTTGAATAGTGATTGTAAGAATGGCTGGTAACCAGAATCACCAACATAATTTAAGTGGACCTGAATCTACATCTCACAATCAAACCTCAAGCACTGGTAAGGTTGATTTTATAAAATTTGAACCTGCTTATATAATATATTTTAATTGTTTAAATATAGGATTTCTCTCATTTTTCAATAATTGTAATAAATTGTATACTTTCTTCAAAAGAGAGCGCATAATTCCGAGTCCTACTTATATTCCTCCACAGCCTTACATCTCCAACGCAATGGTGAGCACCGGACAGGAGGGCTATAATATACGATATTCATCGATCAATGGTAGAAGTAATAGGAATATAAATTCTTATCCATCAGCCGGTGCTCAACCGGTGGCCACCAATACTCCTTCACAGCCTTACATCTCCACCACTACAGTAAGCACCGGACGAGAGGAACATAATGTATGGCATTCACCGATCAGTGGGAGAAGTAATGAAAATAGAGATTCTTCGTCTGATTATTCCTCAGCCGGTGCTCAACCGATGGTCACATATATTTCTACCGAGCCTTATGTTTCAAGTCCTACAATAAGCTCAGGAGAAGAGCCATCCAATAGACAGCAATCTCTTATCAGTGGTAGTAATGATATTAAAAGTAATTTAAACACCGGTAAGAAAACCGGTGCTAAACGTAAACACAGAAACTCAACGAATACTGATATGACTGTTGAGAACACACATTCAACTCATTGTTCAGACGACGAAAGTGCTGACACGGAAAGGGATCGTCTAAAAGATAATGACATTATTGACATTACTCGACAACAAAATGATCAAGCTAACAATGCCAAGGACATTTCTAAACGATATATTCTAGAAATCAAGAAAAGGCCGACAGCTGTTAATGACATCACTATTGATGGTGAACTAACCATGGAGTTTGCCAGCAGGGAGAGTGCATTAGAGTATGCGAGAACAGCTAATATTGCTAACGATTGTGATTGGAGAGTGATTGAGCCAATTGACCAAGTTTAATTTATATAAAATTATAATTATATTGCTAAGGAATTATTAACCAATGTCATTTTGAAAATTATTTCAATATTTTAATTGTTTTATTCCATGATTTTAACACTTTTGATGAATCAGTGAAAACAATTTGTGAATAAAAATGAGCTCTCTTTCAGTATCTATTCAAATGAATTGTTACTTGTTTATTTAGTGCACTATTTTATTAAGGGTCAGATAATAACATATTTTAAGGGTATAACAAGAAAGAGCACAGAATTGAAGAAACTGATCAAGAATGAATTGATCAAGATAACTATTGATTTATTCAAGTGTTTAAATATTTCTGAATAATGTTAGAGACACAGAGAAAAGGGGGTTAACTTTAAACAAACATGGTTAAATAAAACCAGACAATTGTTCTCCAAATAATTAATCATTAAATTAATAATTCAAACTGAACTTAACTGGTTAAAAATAATATTAAAGGGTAGAGATTGTTATAGTGTCTCAATCACATCCTCCAGTGCTCAAACACTTTTGTATATACAATGTAATAAATATCTCAATTATTTGTTACAGTTTTAGTAATTTTTGTGCAAATATTCAAATAAAGTGAATTAAATTAGTTTATGGAACCCCTTCTGACATCTGCTGTCAGTGTTTGGCGTTTTTTAGAAATAAATACAAATCAAACTTTTGTTCAAATATTTTGTGACAGACTTTGAAATACATTACTAAATCTTATTTAATTTAGTTTGTGATTGATTTTAGATATATTTGAACATGAGCATTTATCAAATTAATATATTATTATTATATAAACTTGTAATTCAATTCAATTCAATATTGGCTGTAAAGGTGAGGAATATCCAGCACACTTTTATAAAAATTAATTATCATTTATTCAAATTTTATTTTTAACTAGTTGAGTCTATTAAATTAAGTTCAATCAAATAAATCAAAGGTAATCACCATTTTATGATTTATTTGTAGATTGAATGTGTAGTTAATAACAATAAAAATATCCCCGCAATTGTATGACGACATTAATCCTGTTCATTAATTTATTAAAATTGTATCCGGGCACATATAGTTTTTCCTCTATAAAGCATATAATAATTTGTCGTCATTTCAAGTATTTATTTCAAGACTTTTTATTTATATCATATATTGAATATAATATTAAAGGATTTTTATTGAAATAACAAATGAATTAGATTTTGAAAAGCGATGAAAGAAATCAAACGATTAATTATTTTTTTACTTTTATTGTATTTAAAATTAATTTCAACTGAAAGTAATAACTTCATCACAGATTGTGGCCAAATAGCCAAACCTCCCGGTGTTGTGATACATAAATATGAAATAAGTAAGAGTAGAGTAGAAGTAAACAAAACCTATTATAAAGTCCTTTATGTTTGTGAAAACAAGAATAACATTTTAGTCGGCAATAGTATCCGACGATGTGTTGATGGCCAGTGGACAGGGAGTGTACCCCAATGTGGTAACTATTGAATCAATAATACCCTGATATTAATTATAACATTAAAAACTATTTTAAATTAAGCCATTAATTACACGAATCGCTCACATCTGACGTCAATTCAGTTCTGGAACCGACTTCACGAGTCAACACAAGATATTTATAATGAGTATACATATAATCTGACACAAATACACAACAGCTTCGGGGCATTCACTCCACCGGCAAACCCACCCCTCAATTGTCTCTCGTATATGACATCTATCAATGGTATGATGAGATATAATCTCTCAAAACCTATTGAAATACAATACATTAAACTCAGACTCTATGGACACAACTTGAGAGAGATGTGGATTAACAAGGAGTTAGCTATTGATGCCATTCTTGAGAGCAACAAAAGGGAACTCTTGTGTCAACTGAGAAGAAGTGATAATCTAAACAATGCTAACGAAGCGGACGATTGGTTTTTGAGTGTTGAATATGAATGCAATGTTAAACACGAAAATTACAATCAAATTGTGTTCGCATTAAAAATGAATAAAAGATTTTCATTTAGTTTTATATTATCTATTTGTGAACTCAGGGTCTATTATTATAATAGCAGTTGTGGTGAACCGGATATTCCTCTTTCAATGAATGCCACCCTTAATGGCACTAAATATATGTTTAAATGTAAAGACAATAACAATTTCATTGATGGTAATCAACAAATAGGCTGTTCTTCAGGCAAATGGTTGTCAGACTTTCCTCAATGTCTGCCAAAGAGTGTTTGCAAACCTCTGATGAATAATAGTTTCGGAGATTTTGTTGATGTTATCTATGAATCAAAAACTATTGGAAGGAATGAAGACTTTTATGTCTCGAACGGAATGTTTGCCAACTTTTCGTGTAATAGTGTTAGGAATTGGACTCAAAGTAATGAAAGTCAATATGTATTACAAGGAGTGGAAAACGTTCAGTGTTTGGACGGGGAATGGATTGGTATGACTGAAGATAATAGACCCGAATGTGTATTAAACGACAAACCCTCAGAAGAATTGAATGAAATGTCGACTTCTCGTTACGTTTTATACATTTTATCGATTGTTTTATTTGTTTTTATTTTAATAATTCTCTCATTATTTGTCTATACATTAAGAATTAGAAAACCAAAGTCATCTAAAAATGATTCAGATATTATTGAGAACACATATGAAGACTATAACTATGATTATGATCAAAATTATAATCATTACAATAAACCCTACCAGGATCAATATAATATGGGTGAAAATGAATATGAAAACCATTACTCAGTTGATTGCAAATATAATTATAATAAGAAAGACCCAGAATATTGCACAATATTTAAATATGTGGGTCGAAAGAAACAATCTCATAATTGTGATCAAGATAATAAAGAAGTTGAATATGATGATTGCAATATTTATCAACCTGGTAATATGAAAACCGGTCAAAATGAACTGTACGATGATTGTGAAACAGTCATGTATTTTGACAAAACGTTAAATAAATACATTGAAATATTGAAATAAATCTCTACTGAATGTAATTTTATATTTTATTTAATAATAATTATAAATAAAATATTAATTATATACTGTATATCTGATCTAGCAATTTTATTTTATTAGATAATGTAATTTCAAATTGATAAATTATAACTGATTTAATAACCTAAATATTTTAAACCATATTATATATTGAATATAATCTCAAAAATTGTCAGAATCATGATAATACAATTTCCGGATTAATTCATAAATGTATTGAAATTATCAAGCAATAAAAGGTGTGTATTGGCATTATCAGTTTATTATGAATATAAAGCCTATTATCATTATCATAAATATTCTTGTCTCTGATTATACAGAGTAACGGGGTGAGCTTTAAAAAAATGACTGGCTTAAAATCACAAATACTGTACATTAAGATTAAAATTGTTAATTTGTTTTTATGTTTTAAAACAAACCAAACATTTATTTATATTTTAGTGAAAAAACATTTTAATTATCTTTTAATTTGACAAAGTTATGACCTCTAAACAAG
>JAQGAT010001583.1:0-12983 GCA_034687845.1 Pantelozetes paolii
CAGCACAAATGGCTTCTCATTTCTTGAGTCACTCTTTGGTGAGTCTGTGTTCATGTCTTCCAACCCTTCGTTCAGAGCTTTGGATCCGTTTTCACACATTTGGGACACAATTAGTGATAATCTCTTAATAACTGATCCAAAGATTGACTGAAATATCAGTGAAAACAACAAAATAAATGTCAAATCATTTGAGACTTGAGTTCAAACACAACGTATGTCTTAAAAGTGGGTTCAGTGAGTGAACAGCCGTTGAGTTAACCATTGATTGCATTAAACACTCAACAAATGAATACTTAATATAACGTCATATTTGAACGACTCTTCAGATTACGTACTATTTGTATGACTCCTAACATATGTTTGAAAACAAAAACAATGATTGAAATGAAAACAACTTTTTATTAATGAAAATGACTTTCAATTAAATAATAAATAGTTTTAAACAATAATTAAAGAAATTATTAATAATTGAGTGAAAAGTGAAACAAATTTTATGTGAAATGTGTTTAAAATGTCTTCAAATCTGTTCTTCACTTCAATTCTGACCATCACTTGAATCGCAGACACATTTGGTGACAGTTGTCGTCAGTTTTGGTCTTTTATTGTCTTCAGTGGTGATCGCAATAACTCGTCCGCAAGTGTTGTCTTCAGATGTCTTTAGTGGCGCCTCAACAGTGAGTTTGCCATCGGATGAGAGGAAAGACATGATTAGATCTGAATCACAATCTTCTGGTAATTCATATCTTCGGGTGAATTGTCTGCAAACGAATCCGTTGTCTCTTTCCTGTCTTTCTTCGTGTTTACCACTAATGAAGAGTTGTTTTCCCTTTACTTTGATTTCAATGTCTTTAGTCTTAAAGTCGTTGACATCTATTTTGACCGAAAATTTGTGGCATTTGTTCCGTTCCTCACATTTCGTTGGATCTGTTTTACGCACTTCTGATGGTTTCGATGCACTCAAAGGCACCGTTGGTTCCCATCGTTTGTCTTCTGCTGTCCAACGAAGTCGAAGACGTTTTTGTGGTTTCCAGAGATCCCAACCCAAGAGCTCCTCTTCGGTCAGCCATTGATTGTGTCTTTTCCTGGGAATCGCTTCTTCGGTAATCGGAATCATATTTAGTGTCAAAACAATTGATTTATTAGTTTTGAAAAACAATTCAATATTTTTAAGAATTTTTTTTACTTTATTTTGAAATCACTTTTTATTTGTTTACAAAAATACTTCACTTGAATTGAGAGCACAGTTAGCACTGGAAGAGTCGTTGGCTTTATATATGTTTTGTATATTTTCTATGCATTTCTGGAATATTCTGGAAATAAAGACCAGTTTTTGTGCAAACCTTTGGTCTTTTGCTATCATTTTCTTCAAACCAAACAATTATTTCACTCATTATTGCACTGATTTTCAATCATTTTTTTAATTGTGATTAAAATTAAATTATTATTTCGGAAAAGCATTGAAATTAATTAAATATTGTATACCAGGGTCAGGTAAGTATAATTGAATATTGCTAGTAAATGAATCTTGGTTATTTTAAACTCAACAAAAACTTCAATTAAACCTTTTATTCAATTATTTATTTATAAGTATTTAAACATTGAATTTGAAAACAAGTGATAAAATGTTGTTTCACTTCAAATGTTGTCTAAAATAAGCGACAAATTAGTTGTCTATAAACTAATTGATTGAATGTTTGGTTGAATTTGTTTGTCATTGAAATGCAGTGAATGTTAACTCAAAAGTGTTTAACTATTGCTTCATATGATGAGTGAAATCGTTTGTTAAACACAATTGTTATTCAATTACTGAAGGTTTCAAATGTCAAACACTAATACCCTGAACACATCACTCAATATTAAATCAAATCATTGGTTAGTCTTATATCAAAATGTTTAATAAAATAACGAATTCATTGACATTTGAGACAAAAATGTTTCTGATATATGAGTGGAAAGACCTGTCGATTGAGTTGTTTTAATAATGAAAATCAAATATTTATTAATTGTTTTCATTTTTTATTTCAGTGAATATACCGATACCTTAACCACTGTTCAAGAGATCCCATTCCTCGCGTCGATAGAGTTGAGATCAGAATTGATTGAATGGATTGTATTAAACAACTTATCGTATCATTTGGTCCAAAGAGTTGAAGAGCTTTACAATGAAAACAACAAACAATATCTCGAGTTTGACACCGATTACAGGGCTGGAGATGAAGGGGCAATCAATTTACCCCTTGTTTTATTCATTGCTCTCTATTTCACACATTTAATGATTTTTTATTTGCATTTAACACAAGATTTGAGTAAATAATGAAATTATTGTTCACTTTTTGAATTTATTTCACTTTAATTGCATTTAAAACCACTTTTTATAAGCAATTGTTTGAAGACATAAAACAATCACTGATTTCAGTGTCAAATAAAATTAAATTTGTTTTTGTCTCAAATTTTTGTATGAATTTTCATATGTTTGGTTAAATTTCCTCTATCTACGCACCGGTAGTGACAGCCCGGCCAATGACAAACATACTTCTTGTCATTGCTATGAATTCTTAAGTGATTGACCAATTTTTCACGACTTTTGAATGCTTTGCCACACGCGGGCCAATCGCACGGGTAGTCACGACGACTGATATGCACTGACTTCTGATGATTCTTTAGAAGGCGATCGGTATTAGTGGTGAACTCACATCCCGGCCAATGACAGGGAATGGACTCCAAAGAGTGAGTTTTTAAGTGTGTATTTAAAGTTTTTTTGGATTTCAATGACTTTCCGCACCCTTTGAAAAGGCATTTGTATTTTTCATTGCTATGACAGCTCTCCACATGATATTTAAGAGAACTATTGGATTTGAATGTATAATCGCATCCCTGGAAAGAGCACCGAAAGGGTCGGTCATCTGTGTGTGTTATTTGATGAGACCTTATATCCTGTTGTCGTTTACCTCTAAACTGACAGTTCGGGTGCTCACAAGCGAATGGACGGTCACTCGTGTGGCTCTTCTTATGAAATTCAACGGCACTTTGAGTTTTGAATGTTTTATTGCAGTCATTATAATCACATTTGAAGGAACGGGTGGTCACATGACAACTGTTTAAATGAGTTCTTAAGTATTCCTTTGACCCAAAACTGCGATCACATGAGGGATGACTACAGACATAAGGTCTGATCCCTTTGTGTTGATTGATGTGTGCGTCCAATAGTCTGGATCTATTGGTGATATAATCACAGCCAAAGACATTGCATTTAAAACTCGTTGAATATTGTCTTAAATCTGAAATACTCTTCAATTGTTTGCCACAACTGTTGAAATGGCAGACAATTTTGCCATCACTTGAATGATTGGATAAATAATGAGTTTTTAACCCCTTTGTAGTCTTAAACCTCTTTTGGCACTCATTTTGCAAACATTTAAACAAATTTTTATTGTTTTGATATTTATTTGGTTTTGACTTCACTTTTGTCTTCAATTTCATTGAATTTACTTTAGTTTTAATTGTTTTAAGTTTTTCATCAATTGATCCCTTATTTTGTTGACAATTGTCTAAAACCTCTTCATTAGAGAAGTGGTTATCACTTCTTGTAATGTCTGTTGAAATCAATTCACTGCTAATGCCTTTCATTTGATTCATGTCTTCACTGGTATTGAAATTGAAGTGATTTTCAGCCAATAATAAATCCAATCGTTTGTCCAATACTTCAAACACTTGTAAATCAATTGAATTCAAAGATGACTTCATTTTATCGATAATTAAATTAAAATTAATTTTAAATTCAAACAAAACTTTCAAACATTTGTTTGCAAACAATAATTCATTAAAAAGTCTTTTGTTTTCAACAATCAGTTCATCCATTATATCGTTGACTATAATCTGAGACATTTTTCAAAACTGATTTTAATTTTAAAATCAAAAATACATTTAAATCACAATTAAATTGAAAACAAAATATTTGTAAACATTTGTTGTCATAACAACTGATAAACATTTTCGTCATTGAAATCGTCCATAAAGTACGTGAACATTAATTTTATAACTATAAGTAACCTTAAACTCTATTGTTATAATAAATTGTACATGCTAACATTTTGATAAATTATCAATATAATTCATTATTATAAATTACTTTTTAAAAATGAATGTAACATGGTTAATATTCAATTTAGGCTCAATTATTTTGTCTCGTACTATATGAGAGGACAATTAAGTAAACATGTTTATATTTCACTTGTGCTTGTTGTGTCTGATAATCAGGCTTACTGACCATATTTAACAATCAATTAGTGGAACCTTGGTCATCCTTTGGTCATCCTTGGTCATTCACCACTAACATTGAATAATGAGTGAAATGCAGTTCATGTTAAGTGACATAAAGTCCAACATAGAGTGCAAAGAGAGTGCTGAAGACGTGGGACCTATTGGTGGTGATGTGAACTCGTTTGCGGACATCACTACAGCTGATGACATATCACTGATCGATGACTTAAGATATTGTCAACAATTGCTTGAGTTTTACCACAAATACAGGAAATGTTTGATAAAAATGAGTGAAAGCTGTAAATGCATTGAAAACTTGAAATTTAAGTCAAATTTAATTGAATTTGAAAAACATTTTCATATTATTTACGATAAAAAAAGATATTTTGATATTATCTTCAAAATTAATAATCATTTTCAGACCAATTGTCTGGATTTGGATCAGTTGTCCGACCAGTCCTGTGATGAACCCTTCAGTGATCACCACTTCAGTGGCGAAGACGTGGATCAGGTGTTGGCTGACGTGAAGCCCAAGAAGACCACTGCTGTGAGACCTGAGCGGAGGTCTAAGCGCTTGAATGGGAGACGAAGTGTGAAGAGTCGGCGAATAATCCGTAAGAATCTGAACAACAAAGAGATAATCAATGGATTAAGAGATGAGACGTTTGTTGAAGTTATTGATTCAGAAAATGAGTTGATTTCTGGTATTCAATGATTCATTGATTTATAGTTTAAGTGCTTTTCAAAGCCATTAATGATTTCTGTCTTCAGTGGTCAGAACCAAAGAGAACACCAAAACCGACAAAGAGTTTGATTTTGGATCTATTGTTGGCTTTAAATGCAATTGTGATGACTGTCCGTTCGTCTCCTATCGCAAGGACTCAATGCGTGGCCACCTCTTCGCCAAACACCTGAAGGAACGGCCCTTTCCTTGCAGTGACTGCGAGAAGACGTTTACGGCTAAGAAGTATTTGGATTCACATAAGGCTAGTGTTCATAGTATTGGTCGCACCGATAGATTGAAGTGTGTTTATCCCAACTGTCAATACACCACTCAATTCAATAGTCAAATGTCTATTCATATCAGTCGCCACAAACAGGAGCGCAGCTATCGGTGCGATCAGTGCGACGCCGGCTTCTGTAGTAAAGGAGATCTTAATGTCCACAAAAAGCTGGTGCACGAGGGCTCCCGACCCTATCATTGCGACTGTTTGTTACACATTGTTATCTAAAACCATTAATTGCTAATGAATTTTGTGGTTTAGGGCCGGGATGTGACGCCGCCTTCAAAACGGTCAGCGCTTATAATCAACACAAAGCCGTTCACTCAAGCGATAAATCATTTGTTTGTGATTTCAATGACTGTCAGATGAGTTTCACTAATAAAGAGCGCCTCAAACGCCACAAAGAGTCACATGAGTTGGTGAAGAGACACCGGTGCTATTGGCCCAGTTGTGACAGGTCTTTCAGCAGGAAATACCATTTGGCCTCTCATATGAAAAGACATACAAATGGTTGACATTATATGCAATCAAAACCCCTTTTAATCAATATTTTTTGCACTGTATTTGATATTTATAAGGGGTATAAACCAATTTAATCGTGAAGTGACCCGGGAATTATGTGTAGGTGATCTTGATCAATATAAAATATTGTTAAATCAATTTGTTTATAAATATCTTAATATAATATTTAGTCTTATTTTTTGAAACCAATAAATAAAATCAAATTTCACTTAAAATGAAATACTTTTTGTAAATTTGTTTATAAATTGTGTGACAATTGTGGTGTTTATGAGACCCGGAGTATAAAATATAATTAAATCTATTAATAGTTATTGAAATAAATCGCTGTTTTCAAAGATATACTCAAATATTAATGATTTGAAGAAAATGTTTAAAGTTTTTGATAAACGATTTATTAAAACAAAAATACAGATAATTATATTTACCTCTTATGGAAAGGCAGTGATAACCACCAGTGCATACACTTTACTAACCTATTTTACAATTTGTGATTTATTGTCGCTTAAGATTCAAATCTGTGAACAATTATCTCAAACTCTATTCAAATAAGAAATCACAGAACAGAGCACTCAATGAACACAAGTGTGTCGGCTCTGAGATTCAAAGGCACAACAGATTTTGCAAATTAATATTTTTCTTCATAACCTAAGACTCACTTGATTTCAGTTTATTGATATGACAGCAGATTTTTTTTTACAAATATCAATGCAATCAATAGTTTACTAAAAATCAATTATTTGTTTGCATTGATATGTGTTTTCAATTAACTATTAGTTTTATGTTTGATGACCGCAACAGTGAGTAAGGAATCTAAGAAGTCATACAAATGTTTGGTTCAAATGTAGGATCAAGGTTACATTTACAGTATTATTGAAGATTCAATTATACTGTAGTTGATAATTATTATTTGTTTCTATAGAGAGGGTCAGTTCAAGTGTTTAATTGACTTTTCGTGATTAATTGGCAATCAGTTTGTGATGATTTCATTGAGAATAAGAATATTTGAGTTTTAATTCATTATTGAATTGCATTTCAATTTAATCTCAATTTACAGATAATTTCCTAATATTGTCGTCACTTCGTATTAGTTGTAAAATTTGACAAAAGTTTTAATTGAATTTCAACACAATTTCAATTAAAAACTTTAATTTAATGTATTATTTGAACAGAATTTATAAGTTTTGCAAAATATAGTGTTTTAATGGCTTAACGACTCATTAATTATCACATAAAGAGCTGAAAACCAATAAATTATTATTAAATATATTTACATATAATGTAATATAAAATACAATATCTGTTTAAATGTCAGAATTACCTTAAAATAGTATCGATTGTGTGTTTCTTGTATTGAAATTCAAGAATAGTTTATTTATAATAAATTTATTTTTTTAATAATAAAATAATTTTTTATATAATATTTATATAAAATAAAAATAACAGAAATTGTAAAACATATTGTATTTTGATATTCATTGACAAACTCTAACATCTGAAAGTTGTGTCTCAAGTGTAGTGATGAAGAAGTTGTCCAAAGATTATGACAAATACTTTAATAAATTTGGTTTAATTACTATTGAAAACACTATGAAATCTAAACGTCAAAGAATAAAACAAATTATTATCAAATGTTTTACAATTTTATTCAATTTATACATTGCTTTGATTTATTCATTGCATTTGCTATTCAATAAAAACTACTATTTCTTTGATTTGACTCAATATATGACTCAATCAGTAATTCCTAAACTCATTTTCACTTTATTCATAATAACAGCTATTTTTCATTTGTGTTTAATTTATTTGTTTTCAAATCAAACCAAAAGTCAATTATTGATTACATTCTTCAATGTCTTGAAAGGACTGGAATCGAGTGAAAGCATAGGAATTACAGATGAAAACGATATAAAATCACTGATCTCTTCATTAGAGAGGTTTAAACTTGTGATCAATTGGACGACAAAGCTATACATAACCTCAATGTTTGTGATGGACTTAATAATAATTAACTTATACTTCAGTTCAACTGATTTCATAAGATTTGGAATATTGAGCATAACTTTCCACTTATTATTCCTATATATGAACACAAACCTAACGTTTTCTAGTTTTATCTGTTATTACATTGTTTGCTATTATTTTCGGCTCAGATTTCAACTACTGAACCAAAGAATTGATTCAATAGTTAAGAAATTGTTTATCAAATATCAAATCGTTGAACGACTTATTGAAGAGCACAACAGTATCTGTCGTTTAGTAGTGATTGAGAATAAATTCTGGAAAAACTATTACTTTGTGTTAAACTATACTATAATACCAATCAATTTATTGCTTTTACACCTTTCCTTCTTTGAGGATGTGATTATGAGACTACCCTTTCTAGTGATGACAATATCACTGATCAGTTGTCATATTATACTGAATATCATAACCGCATCAATAAATACCAAAGCGTCAGAGACTTATAGACATTTGAATAGATTTTATGTTCACAACAATAAACAATTGAATTTCAATACACTAATAAAGGTTTGATTTTTGAAGCAATAATATTGACATTAATTTCAAAAATAATATCTTAATAGTTATTGAATGCAATGGAAAGGGTTAGCGATAAAAATGAATTGATTGGCTTCTCATGTGGTAATCAGTTTGTAATGATTTCCTATATTATAGTAAAAGTAAGTGTTTATTGAAATTTAGAATCAATTGAATTAAAAATCAATTTCTTTCAGATGTTTGCGATATTTATTCGCTTTTTTCTATTGACTCATAGATTTAGATATTTTATCAATGAATGAATGAATTGTTATTTTAATTCAAACATATTGTATATAAATTGGGAAAATGTTATTAAAAGTAAAACACAATACAAATAAATAAATTCATAAAATATTAGTTCCCCTTAGGTTTGATCACTTTTACCCCCTTTCCTATTGTTTAGGACTTGTGTCCTCTTCTTTTTTCTTCTTTTCTGTCAATGAATAACAAATTATTTAATTTAATATAAGTTGAAATGAAAGTCAATACTCACTGTAATAATAGACGCCAATGACTACCAGTACTATAACTACAATCACTACAACAATGACCAATGCAATCAACATCAGCGGAAAATAAGTGGTTGACTCTTCAGTTGTGGTTATAATTACTACATCTGTGTTACCAGTCTTTGATTGAGTGCTGACAGTAGTGCTGATACCAGTGCTTATACCAGTGTTGATACCAGTGCTAATACCAGTGCTGATACCAGTAGTAATTGGACGCTCTTTACAGCCATATAAGTCTGTGTCCAACGATAGAGCTGTCTATAGATTATTGGATAACAAATAGGAAATTATATAAAAATAAGAAAATTTGAGAAAAACTATTTGAAACTAAGGTTTAACACAAAATCACACCCTTATAGCCTATAAACCTAATAACTAATAACCCCCTTTGAAATTAAATTTGCTTTCAAACCTCATCGACAAATGTTGAGTTACCATTGTATCTCAAAACGACTTCACTGCGTTCAGCAACTGTCATAGCTATGGCATAAGTGGTAAACCCATTGAATTGGAAAAATCCTTTTATGACATAAGATTTCAATTCCTCTTTAGTAAAGGTCCACTCCTTTTGTGTAAGTGTTGAGTGATATATCCAATAAACACCATTCACTAAAACTAAATGAACGATTTGATAGTACTTTTCAATATAAGCGGATGACGTGTAGTGAGTCTGTGTGTCCACTTTGATGGGCCAAAAGGGAGGACCACTTATTTCTGCCACCACTTCCATATCAAAAGGCATACTTTCTCTGTCACCAATTGGGACCAGGGTTTCGGGCGCTGATGAATCGTTTCCAAATTTGTCGAGGGCATAAGCGCCATAAGACTCCAGTGTTGAAGTACGCCAGTGTCCCAATACAAACCCAATCTTCTCTAACTTTGCCATATTCTTACACCGGTCTGAACTGTCCGCACAATCGGGAACTTTTGTGACCAAAAATCCGGTGACTATTTGAGTGAAGTCCTCTGAAAAACAAATTAAAGTTTTGTTTAAAGCATTTAAAATATATTTCACTTCAAATCCTTTTTATATAAAGTTTTGACAATTGGTTACATACTGTGTCTGAAGTAGACCATATGACCCATTCCTTTCGTGCCTTTGAATGGTTTGTCTAAAATCTGTCGATAAAATGTTGACTCCTTTTTGATATAATTATTGTTAGACATAAAGAATATTTTGTCTGTTTCTGCACTATTGTTACAAAATTCTTGGTTCAGTACTATAGGTATGAATGATATTAAAAACACAAATGATTTCATTTTCACTCAAATCCAATCAGAAATATGTCTTCAATTGTATTTGAATTTAATTGTTTACTGAAATTGTTATTCGAGTGCAGTATATGTTACACAAAAATTCAAATCAATCGCGCGTTTCATTAAATAAAACTTTAATTTTGTATAACACTGTCTGCTATTTGAAACACTGGTAACTTTACCCCCGGTAATAAAATTCTCATGTTTCACTGAAAACTATTTTTAAAATCAAAATTTAATATAAATATATTTAATATCAATGAAAATCAATAAACACTTGAATTTTATCAATAAATTCAACACAACTTTGTTTATAACTAATGCAAGAAATTTGTGAAAAGTTTTGATTTGTTATATACAGTCCTTCATTGCATCTGTTGTGTTGAAGTTTGAAAAGTGATCAGTTAATTGAATAAATTGATCAAGTCAATTTGATGTTTTTAAAAATGAAATTCAGTCTTTAATTGATTATTATTACAGAAGTGTTTAAAAATAATACAAAATATAAAATATATTTTAATAAAAAGAAATATCAATTAATATATAAAATATGATTCCAATTCTCGTCTAATGTTTTGATGTTTAATAAAATATTTGATTATATATTACTTTTTATTCATAAACTGATTGATAGAGACAGCGATTTGATTAAAAGCCAAGTCATCCGGGTTTTCATTCACAGTTTCAAAGTTGAGTTTTCCTTCTAATCCCTATTTATTCAATAAAAAGAGTGAAATAAATGATATTTTTATAAAAGCGTAAAATTAATAATAAATACCTTTTCGGGCAAAAAGTATGAATCCTTAACACGATCTGCAATATTATCGTCAATACATTTGTCGTCTTTTGTTTCAAAGGGTTTTATAATTAATAACTTTCCACTCATTTCTAAATATCTTTTTCCAACATTTAATGTCATTTGTTTGAACTTATTCTTCATATTTATTCTGTAACGAGTGAATAGTTTTGCCCTTTTGTATGAATTCCTGAGGATATCATCCAAATGTTTGGACACAAGACTTTTGCCGACAAACTCCTTGACCTCAAAACTCAATTTATTAAGTTTTGTGTCGACGTCTCCGCTTAGCTTCAGATCTCTTAACAGTTTTTCTTTCACCACTTGTGGTAAGTCTTTGGCAATGAATTTCACAATCATTTCCAGTAAACACTCGTCGCTTAACATCTCTTCATTCATTTCAGTCTCCGTTAATGAGTCGATAATAACGCATCGATTTATCGGAGATTTTCTCAACATTTTTGTTGCTACCAGTGCTCCGTAAAAGTGGCCGACGATATCATAACCCCCTTTGGGTTCCAGTGTTTTCATCAAATTTGTGTAATAATTACTGATTTCCTTCACTGAAGACATGTTCTCCATATTCTTCACCCAATTTAAGCCAATGACCGGACGATTGAGTTTTTCGGCCAAACTCTCGAGGGATGCAAATATACCCTCCAATGGGGGCAAGAAGTAAATGGGTTTACCAGTGGTCACTCCATTGAGTTTAGTGTATTGTTCATTGGGTATAACAAACTTAACCTTGCTCAACTTCTCTCTCGCAACCTTTATTTCGTTAGCGTATTGTTTAAAGACTTCTTGTTTTCCGGACTCAAAGTCTTTCATATTCTTAACAGTAATGTTCTTAATGTCATTGAGCGCCAGCTTTATGTCGTAATCCCTTTCCAACCCCTGTTGTAGTTCTATAGCAAACATAGACTCCATTCCTATCTCACCCAAAGTCAAGTGATCGGGAGTAGTGTTGGGGTCAATGCCTAACGCCTGCCAAATCTGGTTAACAATTTTTGACTCACGAGTGCCCGTTTGGGTCACTCTCTTAGCCCTCACAACACAAGAGACGACTGATTCTCGTGTTTGCAGTAATTTATCCAAAATATCTAAACACGAGTTAATCCTCTGTTTGACAATACCTGCCAAAGAGCTGATGACATCTGTTTCAGCCAATACTCCGACATCACCTATAGGTCCCCACTGTATGGCCAGACCGTGTAACCCAACTCTACGTCTCTGTTCACAAATGCGTTCACAAACAGAGTTGGCGTAACCATAGTTGGATTGTCCGGCGTTTCCTTTACCACAAACTATTGATGAGAAGACCACAAAGTAATCCAAATCTATGTTCAGATCTCTTGTGATTTGATCCAAGTTTTCAAATGAGTTTATCTTTGAATCCAATGTTTCTATGAATTTATCAATTGTTTGGTTTTCAATGAAGGAGTCATTGAGAACGAGTGCCAAATGAAAGACACCACCGATTGGTCCCAATTTGTTGGCCTCTTCTACGAGTGCTTTCGTGCCTTCAATTGTGTTTGTATTAAGTGTTGAAACCATTGCTTGGATTTCAAACATTTTGTATTCCTTTCCCAAAGACTCCAAACGCTGTAAAACAAACTTTTGATAATCAGTTGTCACTCCATGTCTTGAGGTCAGCACAAAACGTCGGGCGCCTAAGAAGAGCATCCAATGAAGTAATTCGAGTCCAAACCCACCCAAACCTCCGGTTATTATATAGACTTTGTTTGGATTGAAGTATGTTTTAGTCGTTGCCTTCAAAGTAACCGCAGGTGTGATAGCTTTGAGTGGATTCCTATCCCTTTCCTCGTCTCTAATCTTAATAACTATTTTTCCGATGTGTTTACCGGTTGTCATAAATCTGAAGGCCTTTTCCGCTTCCTCTGCCTTAAAGACAGTTCTGTTAATCGGTTTAATCATACCATTGCTTGAGTTCTCGTGAATCCAATCAAAGAACTGCTGAATAAAACCCTCTTTGAAATACATCTTCTGATCCACAGATACGCCGATGAATGAGATGTCCCTCAAGAATGAAAACATTCCCAACTGTTTGTTCATTTGGAGGTCATATTTGCCGAT
>JAQGAT010001584.1:0-12961 GCA_034687845.1 Pantelozetes paolii
CCTCTCTCTCTCTCTCTCTCTCTCTCTCTCTCTCTCTCTCTCTCTCTCTCTCTCTCTCTCTTTGCACTCATTTTTCAAACATTGTAATAAAATATTTCACGTTTTCGCCAACTTTTTTGTAATAACTTTATATACACTTTATATACACTAGTGTTCAGTAAATCCTAAAAAGTAAGAGAAAAATAGTCTGAAAACAGAGTAAAAGCTTAAATGAATCCAATCCTTGAGGTAGAGATTTATTTGTTAGCAATTTAGAAACAAACTAATGGACAGACATATACGTAGTACAGACAGAGCGCAGGCATAGCACAGGCAGAGCACAGGCAGAGCACAGGCAGCAAAAGTATAACAGAACTGACAACTCAAAGATTTTTATACACCTTAAGCAGAAAAATCAATTTACAATCCATTGTGAACTGAAAGCAAACTAAAAAATAAAATATATTGAGTGAAAATGCTTTTCAAGTAATTCCCAGAGTATTTACTCATCAAATGTAAAATCATTTTAAATTCAAATATAAATTACAAATATTTACTTCAAAATGATTTCAAATACAAAATAATTTAACAATTTTTGAGTTAATATTGAAATCATTTTTAAGTTTGAAGACTCTTATAATACTATTGAAAATATTTCGACAATAATTCAGTTGTAATGCAATACTCATTGAAGTATTAAAATCCTATGTTTAATGAAATCTCTTAAAACAAAAAAAGGGGAGATTTTTATCATTAATTTAGTTAACACTGAGTAGTTTTAACACAAGTTTTGTAACAAATGTCTTATTTTTGCGTTTATTTTATTTTTATCTCATTTTTTACATTTTTTTCACAACAGTTGAGTCCTTTCAGTCGTTTCACAAATTTGACACAAATATTATACAAAAATATATTTATAGTGACTATCGTTAGGAAAATAAAATATTTCAGAGAGAAAGGGGAGAAAACATAAAAACATTGAACAGATATTTCTTGCCTTAAATTTTTGTAAAACATTTTCACATATCTGTCAAATATTTGGTCACAAAAATCGAAGAAATATTTATTTGTCTGAAAAGGAAATCAAAAAAAATATATTTTGTATTTTTGGCGAAATATTAACTCAATTATTGGTTAACAGAAAACATGACATTTGTTTTAAAGAAGACGACAAACACTGGTATTGTTTGGATAATAATAAATAGTCATTGGATTCAGAGCTGAAGTATAGACTAAATGATAAGGTATTGTACATACAGTGCCATAACTGAGACAGTTTGTGATCGAGTGGTTAATTTTGAAATGGCTTTGGTATCTCTAAAGATGTTTTTTGCTGTTGTGTGTGATATCGATATGCTTTTGATGACACGACTGGCCTTTCCCTTTGTGAACAACACAGAGAAAGTCATGTCTGAAGACTGTGTTACCGCATCAGTGAACCCAAACTCTATGGACTTTATGGATATAACAACTCATGGACTTAACTAAACCGCAGCGGAAAGGAGTGAGGAGTCGGATAGAAAGATACCTAACCCTTAACTATCAGGTCCGGTACTGACGGTGCGAATGCCAATACCAGTGCAAACATGTCGTTACATATGATATTAGTTTTGATGCATTGAGTGAACAAATATCTGTAATAATGTTTATAATGTTTATTATAAATGAAAAGTTTGTTCAATCCATTCATTTATAGCCAATACTAATACTATTGTCTTATTTATTGTTCAATAGAGTAATTGAACGCCTGTTCCCGTCCCTAAACTCTTAAACCAATACAACAAAAATAGGATTCAATCGTTAAATATAACACTTTTATTGACATTTCATTTCAAGTCCAATACGTTTTTGTACAAAAACTTTTGATTCAATTTATTTTCATCTGATTTTTGGAAATGAAAACTAAATTTTTGTATTTTTTTTGCCTTTTAATAGAAAATATAATACAAAATATAATGCAATAAATTATTTGTCAAAAATTTCTTCTTTTTCTCTCAAAGACAGAGACATATAAGACATATATTTATTTCACTGAAGACATGAGAATCTCTTTATTCTTGTCTTCAAATGCATTACTCTTTTGATGACATCATTGCTGAGAATTCTTAATGAGTTCTTCAGTTGAATAAAAGGATTAATTCAATTAAATTCATCACAAATTCATCACATTTTGCAAAATATAATTCATTTCTATTATAGTTTGAAATAAATTATTCAATGAATGCTTTCTTTTCATATATTTTAAACAAAATTAAATCCATTATTGTCTCCAAAACTGAAGTCAAAACTACATTTAAATTTATTTTAAGTATTAATTCTGACTATTCTTTGCATCAGATGTTAGACTATTGTTACCCAAGAGTTCATATGTGACACAAATCGATGAAAAACATGGGATCAACTGTAGTATTGATTGTGAACTAAGTATAAAACACAAAATATTTTCCTCACAATTGTGAGCTAAGTAGTGGTTGGGTAGATAGTGCTTGAGTGGCAATGTTCAGATGCACTTCTTCTGGTGCTCATTCATTAGACGTGACTTCACTGGACATTAGGGCTTAAATATTCAAAGTTTTGCTTATATTAACCAAATTAAACATCAATACAAATGCAGAGATAGTGATAATAATGACATTAAGTTTATAAACAAAACAATAATCAATGATATAATGCACTAAACGTTGACTTTTTTGCAATCATAACAATCATTTCATTAACAAAACATTGAATAGATATTTGTATTCAGATATAAATGCATTATTGATAGACATTGAAGAAAGAGATAAATATATTCTGAAATAATAACATTTTTGTTGAGGTTTTTTTTGAAATGTTTGAAATTTTATAACTTATTTGAAACGAAATTTATATCAAAAGTAAATATAAATCTTTGATTTTATAGACAGAAACAGTATATTTCATAAAATACTGAAAAGAGTTTGTATTTTAAAATAAAATTGTGATTCAATTCAGAATCAATTGATTTGAAACATATTTACAGAAAGATTTTAAAACATTATTTTAAACTTAATTTACACTTTTTTGAAGTTTAAAAAGTCTAGACTTGTATTGACTTGTATTGCAAACAAATTTTTAAAATATCAGTCAATAAATCAGTGAAAAAGGTTTAATGAGAGACATAAGAGTCGTTACAATAACTTATAAATCATTTCTGATATCAAAAGGCATTCATTTCATTGCAATTCCTTAGAGATTCTCTAAATTTTTTGTTGATATCAAATATAAAACCAAATAAATAGGAAAATGTGAACAAAAAGTATAAGATTTGATACAAAAAAGTATTGCAATACTTGCGACAAAAAATATAACTTACAGTTGACTATCGGATCAAAAATACTTTGAGTTTTTGGGATGAAGTTTAGGTTAGTTTTGATATCAACTGAAAGTAAAAACATTTTTTTTAAGCTACAAAAAGATGCGATGAAATGTGTGTTTTTTTACTCCGGGTCAGTGTTTGAACAAATTAGCATAAAATATTCATCTTTTATTTTTGCTGAGTTTACCTCTTAAACGAAAACATATCGTAAATATTTGAATGAAATGCAAAAATACATTAAATATTAATCAATTTTATCTAAAAAATCTCATTTCAAACCAATATTTCAATTTTATTGCAAGGATTTACCGCTAAATCAAAGTAAAAGTTTGCCAAAAGTTAAACTCAACACAAATACTGTTAAATGTAATCCAATTTCTGTTACTTTGGTTTTAATAAATATAAAAAATTTCAAAGTTTGAGAGAAAAAACAAAATCAATTATTTACTGAGTGTTAGTCTCAAGAAGTTTAATATTTCATATCATACACAACATCGCAAAAAATGTGTTGATATTTACACAAACACACCAAAAGTTTGCTTCAATTTTCAAGATAGCCTTTCTTTGGATTGAATTCAAAAGTAGCCAAAAATGAAATTTTGTTACAAAAAAAAGACTAAATATTTTATCAAATTTTTATCTTTAAATGAAAGAAAAATATTTTTCTAAATATTTCATATAAACCCCAAATAGTTATCAAAAATATTAAGATAACAAACAATTTATAGCAAACGGAGAGTAAAGTTAAAATAATCTTAAAGTAAGACAAAAATGTTTTTAATAATAATAATAAGGAATTATTGACTGAAATCATGTCTTTCACAGATCTTTTGGACTTTGTTTGAGACAAAAGATTTGATTACTTCTTATTCCGATTAAACCAAACCTAACAAAACAAGTCGTCTATAAATAAGACGTCTAATGATTATACAATCAAAACACAGATAAAATAGGATTCAAAGACACATCTGTTTAAATAAAATGCAGTTATTTTCACTTTAATCCATTAATGTTGAAGAAATATAGAGTTTATTGAAATTAAGACAACATTTCAACTGAAAAAGCATTTAATCTTTTTGTTGAATAATTTATTACAAAAAAAATTAAATCAGTTTTAGAAACAAATTAATAATTAATAATAACCAATGATTGCAAACAAAATTAAAGTTTTGATATATTAGTGAAAATTATATGCATTTTATAATTCAAATAATAATTTCCTATAATTTATTTGTTTTAATATTTTAAATGAAATTCAATTTTCTCTCATTCAATGAAATCTAAGGTTTCTGTGAATTAGCTGTAAATGAAAACTATATTATTCACAAAATATGATATAAATTTCAAATATTTGAGTTAATATTGAAATTTCAGATGAATTTAATTAATTTTATTTACTTTTAACGTCTAAAATGACAGTAAAGTGAAGATTGTTTAGAAAACTAATGAATTATTTAATGATAAATATCATGAAAACTAGTGTTGAATAAAACAGTTTTGAATAATAAACAAACATTTTATTCAAATCATTGAATCAATAAATGTTTAAAAATATTTATATTTGAATATATGTTCAAAACTAATGATTTTAATAAAACATTTTTACGATTCTTATTGTGAATTGAATTGAATGTTCAAAAAATGGTTTTATTATAAAATATTATGAAATATTTGTTAACATTTTATATAAACATAAATAATAGTCTAAAACTAGTTATTCCTATGTTTTTTCATTTATTATGAATAATGACATAAAAATAGAGAATATATGAAAGAATTGTATAAATGATTGTAAAAAATGTTAAATTTATTTCAAATCCTCTAATAGTAGTGAAAAAGTGTTACTTTTGTTGAAAATACTCTGTGTTTATGAAATATGTGAACACCATTACAATGATGTTATTTTGAATGCATTGTCTTTATGCTTAAACACTGGGAGGAAAGGGATTGTATGAAAATAGACATCAGTAGAGATTGAAATCTTATTTATTATAAAAATCAATGAAAAATATTTTTCAGTGAAAATGAAAAAACAAAACTAAGTTTTCATTCATTGAATTGAAATTTTTAGAGAAGAAAACAATTTCAGTCATAAAAGCTCTGAATCAGAGCTCAGTTTAAAAATATTGTATATTTTGTATGATATATGGGATAAAAATATTTTCACACAAGTATGTTATGTAAGTGCGCCGTTGTATTGCTAGTATGGAGTGATGGATATAATGTCTGTCCATTTTTCATGCATGCAATTCCCGAAAAGGGCCCATAATTTTTCAAATTATCCGCTTTTGCTATTATATACACTCTATTGAGTCCAAGATATAGACTGAGCCGACAGAAAGTATTTGCGATTATTAAATGTGTTGTGTTGTGTAGGAATGGTATGAAAATAGGCCTAATTTTACATCCATTTCATTCACTGTATTCACTCTTTATTCAAAATTAATGAATTGAATTCACTTTTTATATTCACAAGTATTTGTGTATTACTAGAGAAGAGATAAAAATTAAATCAAATGAAAAGGTTTTTCAAAATCACTTTTTAATGATAAAAAACTCAATTATTATTAAAGTTTAAAAAAACAGTTTTGAAAATAACATAAAATTGAATATATTTTATATTAATACTGAATTTGTGTTCATTAGTAACAAAGGATTTTGAATAAGACATGTGTTTTGACATCAGATTTGAATTATTTTTATTGCTTTCATTTAAATGCGAATAAAATAAACAAAAACTTTATAAAAATATTTTTAATTACTTTTTAAACACAATTTTGAAACAATGTTTGTTTAAGTTTCAATCAATTAAACAAATATTGAATATATTGTCCAGTATTTAATCAAATCTAAATATTTCTGCTATTTTTCACTCAATATTGGATTACGTTTAGAGATATTTAATTGCAATAAAAATAATTAAAAAACAGATAAAATATTAAATATTAAATAACAAATCATTTTTATATTAAATATAAAATAATTTCAATTATTATTGCCATTCCTTATGGAAAGTAAGACAAATGAATTAAATAACTGTTTTTTGTCAAAATTAATGCAAACTTTATTTGATTTTCACTGAAATTATAAATAACAATATATTTAAGACATTGAAAGACAAATTATTTTATCAATTATTTTGTATTAGATTTAGATTTGAATACAACTAAACAACTAAACAATTGAATTCACTATTGAATATCATTGAAGCGAATAATAATAATAATAATAATATTGTTTATTATTTGTATACAATTTTTCTGCCGGTCTTATCATTAGTAACAAAACCAACAAAAGAGCACATCATTTATCAATAAATTGTTTCATCAGGTCGTCGTTGTCTCACTTGTGGACTAACTTATCATATCTGATACCATTGAAAATGAAATTCATATGAATTGAGACATAATTTTATCATTTATTCACCAATTTTTGAATCATTAATAAAATTTAGAGATAAAAACAAAAAAATCTATTTTTCATTAAAATATTTATATCAAATAACATGATAGCCAATGAATACAATAGTTCATAACCCGGATCATTTATTTAGGTGCACTTAGTGCTTGAGTTTTGACCGAAATACCAGTGCTGTAACAGTATATGAGTGGCATTAAGAGATGGACATAAAATAATGAACATTTCAATAATGATTTACTAATACTAATGATATATTCTCTGCCATTGGTTTGCAGATATTTTTTGCTCTTAAGCCGACTATTTCTCCTGAATTGAGAGCTAACGGTGCGCTTCTGCTCATTACCGACGATAAGAGTTTGAAGATTTCAATTAATTTTCTTTCATAAGAGATCTTTTGGCCAAACGTTTACTGAGACTCACATCAAGTCATGTCTTAAAAGTGTTCAAAAATATTGAATAATAATAACGAGTGAAGTCTTACAGTAAATACTTATGTGATGTTTATTTTGACTCAAATTTTAATAATCACTTCAATTGACAAAAATCAGTGAACTTTTGACATTTAAGACCTTATTTTTTTGCGTCATATATATATTTGTCTTAATATTTCTCACACACTGTCTGTAATGACAGCAAACCAATGAAAGACTTGAATAAATTTGTGGAAATAATTCATAAATTAAAGCAAATATTGTATTGAATTACTTATCGATTGAGTGCTTCAGCACTGGAAGAAAAAAAAATCAATTAATTTCAAAATAAATTTCACAAAAAATGGTTCAGAGATTCACCGCATCTATGATTGAATAATAATTGGTTTGAATTTAGCAAAAATTATTTGCATGAATACCCCTTAAAAGACATTTCACTGCAAAACAGGTTCACTAATAAATTGAATTTTTTGTGCAAAAGTGCTATTCATTGGACCACTTATTACACAAATCTCTCATCAAATTGTTTAACAAAATTGCTTTGCATTTAAAATAATGAAATACAAAACCATTGAAACTTTTGATACAATATTTAATTGACTTTTATATTAAAATTAAATTATAAATTGAGTATAAATACTAATCTGGGATTAAAATGACATAATTATTATATAGAAAGCAGTGTTCAGTAGATCTTTAAGTGATACAATTTTAAAAGGATGACCAAGTACACTACACTACAGTACAGTAACAATACGTCAGGCTTTGAATAATTATACGCAATCACCAAAATTTAGGCCAAACTTTGAGTTCAGTTAATTGTATTAACATTTAATGTTTTATAAAGTGATAAAATGCTATTTGAATCTCAAATGAGCAATGTTATTTAAAATTGAGCTATAAATTCAAGCCAATTTAGTTCGCATATATAATTTTATATTCAGGTACAACTCAATGAATAAAGATTTTCTCAATTTGTAATAAATATCAAGTGTTTCTCATATCTAACAAATCGATTGCATTATTATTGATGATAATGGGGTCACAAAGGGGTCAGACATTCATTTTCCTTCAACTGATTGATTGGATTGAGTTTTGAGAAAAAAGTTTAATGTGTTTTCAATGACAGCAATCAATAAGATATCGACAGAAAAGGATATTTTCACTAAATTTATAAATCATTTAATCGTTTATTGTCTCAAAAAAGCACTTAATTTGCATTCAATTGAAAAGTAATTAAATTAATGTTTTGATGTCTTACCGGAAGAATTGATTGTCCAAAACATGAAGATTGGCTTAAAAGACAATTTTCGGAGTTTATTGTATAGACTAATCAACAAAATCAAGTGTTCATCCAATGACCAGCACTGGTATTAAGTTATCAACACTAGTATCCAATTAGTTATGAATTAGACTTTCATTTATAACTAACTAATTAATTAAACTACTGTTCAGTTCATCGGTTATTATAAAAACACACATTATTTTATATAGCATTTGCGCACAACTGAGTCAACTGTCCACATATACAACAGGGCAATAGTTTTAGAACCGGTGCTCAAAGTCTATCGAAGCAAAAGATTTTATAAATATTTGATCAAATGTTGACTAAAGTCCGGAGTCTTTGAAATAACTAATGATTTTTTATTAATTGAAAGTAATATTCAGTGAAATAATCGGTTGACAAGAGTTTGCAATCAAATGCATGTATTGTTGGCCACAATAGTGTTTGGATTGCATGCGAAGCACTCGATTGCAAGTGAATTGAATGGATTGTTCACTATTTCTAACTCTGTTTAGTCTTACAGCCGGTGCCGTCATAGCAACGGTCCGCCTCTCCATCAATATCCATACCATCTCCAGACGCGTACTTTTGAAGATATAATCAATTTTTAGTCGAAACTTAAAATTTTGTCAAAAAATCATTGAAAATAAAAATAACATAAAATCTCTTTAATATCGATAAACAGTAAAATCGATTCATTGCTAGAAGTCTTTGGTTTAAAAATATATCAGTTTTATGTCAAAACTAATTGAGTTCCGCCACTCGCGAGCACTGGTAGTAAAGGATTTATTAGAGTAGAGATATGTATAGCACATCTCCGCACAGCACAGCACAGCACTGCTGTAGAAATGAATAATATTGAAAATTTTCATAACTTTATCTCATTTCTAGTTGTCATCAAAGATTAAAAACAAAAGACAAAACACATGAATAGTTTCATAACATTGTGTTAATAGCGTCGGCAATAAATAATACACTTTTTGCACATAACTGTGCGTTTTGTTTATGGCTTTTGTAAAGGATAGGCAATTCTGACGATTAAATTGGTTTAGTTTTTCATACATTTAACACTAATTTAATCATTAATAACATTAAATCAAATAATTTTATCGATTTTAAGGTTAATAATGGTTTCAATTGTTTTCATTATAGAAATCAAAATGAATTGTGATTTAAATGAGTTTCATAAGTCATTCAACAAATACATTGAACGCAAGACTTATTATAACAATAAATAACAATTTTTTTAATAATTATATTTCAGTCGACTCTCCAGTGACTGAACTACTGATCCGGTATATCAATACCAATCGGAAAGTGAGAGACAATGGATGACAGGGTTTTGATCGCTAATGCATTGTATAATCCTATTGACGACTGAATCCCAAACGTAATACTCTTTAAATCAAACGCTATTTTACTTCAAATTTAATACTCAATTAATTTATACGAGTAAAGAATTTTTAGCCCCCTTTCAAAGGTGCATAATATTTGACAAATAATTAGATTAGTATTAAAAATAATCAAATTATGTATATATTGTGTATTCAAGCGGTCACTTGTAAATAATTTAACGGTATTTGAATCCACCACTGGAACGGTAGACAGAGTTAAGTGCACTTGTATTCTGAAAAATTGTAATTCATTTATAAGTTATATAACTTTGGTTTTCAAATATAACCGTTCATAACATATACTGTTTTTATATTTATTAATAAAAAGTGCATAAATTTTGCTGAACTTTTATTTGTAGGTCGAGTCCAGCACTGGTATGTCTTGCATCAAAATTTCATAAAATATTTTACATTTCAAATGCGAGCACTTATTGCCAGAAAAGAAAAGCAAACTTCACTTAAATTTTATTTTCTTATATAAAAACTTCAAATCTATTGTCAGTTAATGTATTTGAAATGAATTCAATCTATAATACGTTTGGCTTACAATTCAGACCAACTTTTTCTGATAACAAAAATAAATATTTCCGAAAACACTGTTATATTGTTTACCAATAAATAGTGCAAAACCTTTAGAGAATATCAAGTATTTTAAGACAATTTGAATTTTCAAATGAGAATTGTTTGCAAATTAAATGATTGAATGTTTGAATGTTTACATCAATTCTCTATTCATTTAATATTATATTAAATACAAAATCATTTGAAGATGTCTTCAGTTTCATCTCAAATGTCAATCAATAATGGATTTTTGCTTAAACTCTATCAAAGAAATCAAATATTCAAAGAAAAAAATCATTTAAATGTTTAATGCATTTCACAAATAGTCAAAAATGTGTGTCAATTTAAAACATGTTATTATCGATCGATTCAAACATTTTATTTCAATCAACAAATGATTTCTTCATTTTATAAATAAATCTATTTTTGCTTATTCTTTGCATTTCTTAACAAAAACCCATTTTATTTGAAAATATCCATTGAATCCTATTATAGCTGAGTCTGAGTCTAATGTTATTATTGGAAAAGTAGTCATTTAAGGGGTAAAAGAGAAAATGACCCTTATTTTAGTTAATCTTAAAGCACCATCAATAACATAAATGAAAAATCTTGTTGTTTTTTATTTTTTGTTTAACCCTTTTTCAAATCCTCTACAACAGGGGTATAATTGATTGAATACGAAATAATTGATTCTTCAATGAAGACATAAAAACTAAGCAATCAATTAATACATTTGATATTTCCTCTTAAACCCTATCAATCGATTGTTATACGAAATATCCCCTGAATTGAATCAATGATTGATTGTATTTATACATAAATTTGGTGTAAAAGCGCACAAAATATTAACTAATGTCTAATTTAAATGAAAACAACCCTTAAGTGAGTAATTGAATGATAAATCAATTAATGTTTAATTAAATCAAAAACTAATTTCAATCTAAAGTGACACTAATTTAATGAATCAATTGATTGGGTTATCGATAGATATTGAGTCGTTTATAAGTGCTGTTAATAATAAGCAGAACTTTTGATCGTTTCAATCAAATCCACATTTTATATCCAACATAACGGTGCGGACAGACAGTCAGAGACAGTGAGACAATGATAGAGAAAACAAATTATCGATTTATGTTTGCAATTATTTTAATGGTTTTTGTGAACAATTAGTTTGAGTAGAGAACTATATGAGCAGAGAGTGGGAGAGGATAAGAGGAAAAGGAAAAAATTGCTACTTTTTCACAGAAAAGGGGCAAAACATCTGTAAAATAAGTGAAATGAAAACCAAAAGAGTTGTTATTTTTGTCTCAATTTTTTATATTTTCTTATTTTGTAATAATAGAGGAATGGATGGAAAGGAATGAGAATTTTATATCATTCCTATTATTGCAGTTAACTATCAATATATATAGGACTCTATGTTTAAGTGTTTTCTAGAGCTGTTGGAGGGGTAGTCTGCCTGCGCCCGGACTAACCTCCCGTTCGCCCACGTATTGAATGTTAGGGTCGTGTTTGGCGTCTATTTTATTGCCAATGAATTATAGCTTCGAGTCTTTCATTGTATTTCTCATCGTTTATATGTTTCTTAATTTATGTCTCACTCTCTCTATTGTAGTATTTTATGTGACTCTCAGTGCTGTCTCTAACTCCCAGTGCTATATATTTATCCCTAACTCTACAAAACAATAAATCAAATATTTTTCAGTGAATCAAACAATTACTGACTAATAGTTAGTATTAGTTGTGATATATTCCGAATCATTTAATTTATTGTTTATTATTGACTGAATTGAAATCTAATTCAAATTAATTGTCAATAAATTTATATTAATTTTTTCAATACTTGTCTCCAATTTCTTCTCCACTTTTGTTTGACTCCCTGTGCCTATCAACTGAATGCTTGTGCAAAGCACTGGTAGTTTCGTCTAATTTAGACTAATTAATGGTTGTCATTGCGTCCACTTTATTGACACAAACTTCTGCAGAAGAGATAACATTTGAATGAAGTAGGAGTTGAAGAGCACCGGCACTCTCTGTGCCAATGACTTCCTGTAGGCTTCCCTTTAATGAATCAATTGCTCATTCATTTTGGGATCAATTGACTCCTCTATTCTTCATTAACTCCTGAAGCCATAAATGTTTATCAAATGAATGTCAAAGAATTAGATCTTATCTAACATTTGAGTTCAACTCTAATACAAGAGAGGAATGGTTTCAATGGTTTAATGCATTCATTCATAACTGAGTTTTATTTTACTTTAGGTTTAATAACAAGTATTTCATTAAATTGTGTTTTTTGGCCATTAATACGACTCCAAGACATTGAGTATTGATTATCCGTATAATAAAGCCTTTCCTTTATTTATATATTGAGTCCAATATATACTCAAACAGTTAGACAGTTATGAAATATATAAGCCGTAAGGCTTTGGATGAAATGTTGTGTCGGTTTTTGGCCACACATTAACTCCATTCTCAAGAGTATGGGAACAGTTGGCAGGACTAAGAGAGAGAGAGAGAGAGAGAGAGAGAGAGAGAGAGAGAGAGAGAGAGA